>PVJC01013800.1:0-37418 GCA_004026665.1 Murina feae
ATGATGGCCTTATATATTTTGTAAATTGACCCTTTATTGGGTATATCATTGGGAAATATGTTTTCCTATGCAGTGGGCTCTCTTTTCATTTTGTTAATGGTTTCTATTGCTGTGCAGAAGCTTTTTATTTTGATGTAGTCCCATTTGTTTATTTTCTTCTTAGTTTCCTTTGCCTTAGGAGATATATCTGTGAACATATTGCTACAAGAGATGTCTGAGATTTTGCTGCCTATGGTTTCTTCTAGGATTTTTATGATTGCATGACTTACATTTAGGTCTTTTATCCATTTTGAGTTTATTATTATAGATGATGTAAGTTGGTGGTCTAGTTCCCTTTTTTTGCATGTACCTGTCCAATTTTTCCAACACCTTTTATTGAAGAAAATGTCTTTACTCTGTTGTATGCAAAGCCACTGTACTCAAAACAGCTTGGCACTGGCACAAGAACAGGCATATAAATCAATGGAATAGCACAGAGACCCAGAAATCGACCCAAGCCATTATGCTCAATTAATACTTGACAAAGGAGACAATGTAGACTCTTTTAATTAATAGTTTCAAATATAAATCATTCTTCTATTTAATTACACGTGTTTCAATATATATTCTACTTTAAATGACTGTAAGATGATAGTATATTTTGGAAACATAATGTACTTTTTTGAGTATTCAGTTTATTTGTCAAACCATAATATACTTTCAGAGAAACAAGATAAATAAAAAACAACCCAAGAAGGGAAATTGACAGGTAGTCAATTTGTTTTTATCTTCAAACCACACTGATCGAAGTGGTGTTTTTTAAGTGAAGCAATTTACTGTGAATATGCTTATTTTCCACACTCAAGTTTTTGTTGTTAGTTTACTTGTCGCCCAATAAGAATAAATACAAAATCTAGAGAAACAACTTTCTTCAAGAGAATCTCATCTTAGAAGTCTACAGACAGATGTGCCAGGCCTTGACTTCCTACATGTAGGCTGTCATTTCTAGAAGAGACATTTAAGGGCTTTTTGTTTCAGACTTACCCTGAGAATCATGGATTATAGAACTTTGTTGGCATTGAGAAGTCATTTCTGCTCCTGTAAAGTAAGATTGATAATATCTAGCCCATGGGTTTGTATCAGGAATTAAATTAGATTTGGGAAGGAAGAAGAGTTCGCTAAAAAGCAAAGAGGGGAGAAAGAAAGCAAGGAAATGGCAATGTTATGTCAAAGACAGGGAGAGGATAATAGTGTTTTATCTGAGTTGTGGTATTTGGGCTGATTTTCTTATTCTATGTACTTTTATATGGCTTAATTTTTATCATTAACATGTGTCATCTATTTTTTAAAAAGAACTAGAAATTCAGGAAAAGAAAATATTTCAAGGTAAGGAAGGGTAGGCAAGAATGGTTAAAGAAGCCCAGAGACCTAAGATGATTACTTTTCAAAAGACAGCTACCTCATCCATCCCAAACCTTTTTATGCTGCATTGATCCCAAAAGCAAAAAAAAAAAAAGACTAGAAATATTACTTTTTAGAAGTTCCCCCTTAAAGGATTAATTGCTGTAGCTTCCCCATGGAGCTTCCTGCTTTCCTCCATTTAAACATATTTCTGTAGAGGAGAATTTTGGATAATGTTGAAATGTTCTGGATTCAGAACTCAAGCAGTTTAGAGTAGTGATATTAATTTCTTTACATCTAACTGCAGTGTTTTCAAGGTTTTCTAAGCTATATTGCATAAAATCTACAGATAAAAACTTTAGACAATATTTTCATGGCTAGAGAATGCTATTCAGTAAGACATTAAAATATATTTCATCATATCATAATACAAACATAGCCTAAACATATTAAATGTAGCCTATAGTCACTTTATTTTATTTTATACAATGTCTAGTATTTCCTTCCTCCTATTAAAAAAATAGATAAACTACTTTATATATTCTGCTTTAAAATGTACAAGAAGTTTTACAAAATTCTTTTGGGTTATATGTGAGGGGGGGTGGTATTTGAAGACCATTGGTTTAATAGAAGACATATATGCTTTGGTGGCAGAAGGTCCTGGGTTTAATTACCAGGGTTTAATTGCCATGTATTGAGTCTGTAACTTGGCGCGAGTTACTTCAACAGCATTCCCTTAAAAGTATGGACTAATTTGCCTTTAAGCTGCAGGCATTGCACTAACTGGTCTACAGAGAAAGCATGATGCAAATGGTCTCTCCCTCATAATCTCTGTAGGCCTCTCATGTCCCCTAGGTAAATTTCTTACCTCATATAACTGCTGTAAATACAGTGATTTGCTGTGTAGAGTATCCAATAAAAAGCAGGTGCGTAAGAGGAGCTGCATTATTATAGCTACTAGAGGCCCAGTGCATGAAATTCGGACAGCACCCTCTCCAATCTGGGACCCTACGGTGGATGTAGGGTCCCCGTGGGATTGGGCCTAAACTGGCAGTCGGACATCCCTCTCAGAATCCAGGACTGCTGGCTCCTAACCACTTGCCTGCCTGCCAGCCTGATTGCCCCCTAACCACTCCCCTCCTGACCTGATCACCCCCAACTGCCCTCCCCTGCCTGCCATCTTGTGGTGGCCATCTTGTGGTGGCTATATTGTGGCAGCCATCTTGTGGTGGCCATCTTGTGATGACATGAGGGCATCACACGAGGGTGTGAGGACCACCTAGGCTTTTATTAGTATAGATTGCCACACAAAGGCTAAGAGTTTTTCTTGCATAAAACCCATGGATTCTGAGGATGGGAAAGGCAGGTGTTACTTTCTGTATCAGAAGCCTCGGTTCCTCTTAGACACTCTCTGCTCCAGGCGCTATTGTGGTGACCAGCCCATCAAGTGCTGCAGAAGACCACACCTGTCCCCTACACTGGCTTCCCTCTGCCCAGGCCACCCTTCCCTGCACATGCACAGCCTGCAATCCCTGAGGAGGTTTGAGGTGGGGAGCAATTCTTGACCTCCCGGGAGGTGGATTAGAAAGGATAAAAGGCAGATTTCTAAGACTCTCTCTGTGACCCCTCAGCACGAGCCCAGTGGCCCACAGCAGGCACCAGCCCCTACAAAGGACCTTTGTGTGGACTTCCCTGCCTCCTCTGTTTCAATTTCCCCAGACTCTCATTCTTGATCCCTGGCTCACTTCCCTAATGAACTACTTGCAGGCAAACCCTTGTCTTGGACGTTGCTTTCAGTGAAAACCAAGCAAAAATACTACCTGTAAGAGAAAAATATTAACTAGGAAGATATTTGTTACTGGAGGATTATATAAAATTGACCATGGAGTGAAATAGTACACAGCCATTAAAAAGAGTGAGGTGAGTCAATCTCATTAATGAGAGAAATTTCCATGACCTACTATTCAGTAAGAAAAAGTGCTTAGTAGTGTAGTAATATGATTCCATTTTCTAAAAACAAAAAATTGTCTCTCAAAAAAGCCTTATATGGTCCCCATATGCCAAGGCTGCAGTTCCATCCTGGGTCAGGGCACATATAAGAATCAACCAATGAATCCATAAATAAGTAGAACAACAAATCCATGTTCCTCTCTCTCTCTCTCCCTCCCTCCTTTCCTTCCTCTCAATAAATTTAAAATAAGATCTCTATGTCTATATGTAAATATACTTGTTTTAAAATGCATGTATAAACATTTATTTTTAAATTATACAAACTTTAAAAAGGATGCAACTAGTTTGTTAAATGCAGTGGGGGTGTGAGAATGAAGGGGAAGGGAAGGTTAGTAAAACAAAGAAAAAACCCACATGTATGACATGAGAATATCATTCCATTCAGATAAAGCTTACAACAGATTAAAGGATAGTCACCAATATGCTAATGGTAAACATCTCTAGGATATGGGGTTTCAGGTAGGCTTTTACTTTCTTCCTTAAACTTGATAATAACCATTAGATTAATTATTTAATAAAAAATATTAAAGCAATAAATATCCCCCAAAAAATGAAGAGGCAGTTTGGCATAGTGGTTAAGAGTTCAGACCCTGGAGCCACATAACTTACTACATTCAAATCTTGTCTGTCACAGGGTTGTGTGATCTTGGGAAGATTATTTCATTTCTTTGGGCTTCAGCTTCTCCATATGTAAAATGGAGATAACAATAATATAGTACCTACTTCATTGGGCTCTTAAGAACATGTAATGGGAAATGTAGGTAAAAGTTTCAAAATGGTGCCTCGCACATAAGAATTTCTATATAAAGATTAGTTATTTTTATTTCTTCATAACTGATTGTAAAAAGAAAAGCAGCTAACTAGCTTAGCTGCTACAATCTTTCATTAGGCAGAGAGAAAAGCTATGCCTCAGTCATCATGGCCTGGGTAACCATTCACACACAGCTACTCTACTCCTCCAGCTCAAACAGCTTCTGCTTCCAGGAAGAAAGTAAAAAGAAAGTGAGAAAAGGAGGAAAGGAGAGAAGAAAGGAAGGAGAAACAGAGAGAAGAAGGAGGACAAGGAAGAGGAAAGAAGGAAAAGGAAAGATACAAAATAGCTCCATAGGTTCCACTTGAAGGCTGATGGGACAGGGTAGGTCTGGCCACCTCCCTCCTCCCTTATGTGTACTACCGGCCTGACGGGTTCTCTTTCCAGCTTCCTGGTCACCCAACTCCTTAAGAATCATGCAAATTCATGTTGGTGATCTTTTTTATTTCTTAATTGAGATGCAACCATTAGTAGAGTACAGTTTGTTGACAATCATGTCACATTTACTAAATACCAGACAAAAAAAAATACTTCTTTTATAAATGAGAATTAGCTATAAATGAGAATGTATTCACAACAATTCAGAGACTGTGTCTTCATCAAAGTTTGCTTCCAAGTATGACACATGTGGTCTTAGTGCAGGTTCTTAACTGTACAATGCAATGTGCTGACACCCACGACACATTTCCCCATATCTAGTCACAAAAATACTTCTAATTAGCTATAAATGAAAATGTACACACATTTCCAATAGCCACTCTGCCCCTATCAAAGCACATATCAGAGAAAACTTAAACTGTTGCCACTGAGCTGCCTTGCTCCAATTCCAACAACTCCTATTTCAGAAATGCTTAGCAAATTGAATCTTTAGATCTTGCTGGGTAAACAGATCTGAGGTAGATTTATTTCAGCCTGAGTCCTTTATTTGAGATACGTGCGCTCCTGAACCCAACTAAAATGCATACCATAGCCATTTCAAAGGCAGTGATAAAATTACTTGGTTAAATATTTTGGCTAGATTTCCTGTTTCCAGAGGCCTGGGCTTTGTATTCTGTGGCTTCTGCATTTGCACGTGGTGATGGGGTAGTATTGAATGGCACTACACCTGCCAACCTCCATAAAAACCAGGCCCCACAGAGAAGGCCCCAGGCACTTCTCCACCACTGTGAGCCACACAGACAGACCACTCCAAACCTTAATAACTACCTTCACATTCCCAGACCCTGAACCTTCTTCAGAAATCCACATTGTAAGCCTCATGGGATGACAACAGATGATGAAGTACTTCCCTCAGCTCCAAGTGTGGAGTCCATAAAATCACCCCACTTGTAATTCACACATTCTCTAAATTTGAGTCTACGAAGCCTGTTGGTATATGCTTGGATTTCTGCATAACCTCTCCTTCGTTTTATAACTGGCTTTGTCTTCTGTTGCTCTGTGCAAATGACAATCCTTTACAGGTCATAAGGCCATGATTATTGCAGGGTACATCACAGTGAAAGAGGCTTTATGTGAGGAGAGGAAAAACGGTTCTGTTAAACTTTGCTTACTTTCACTACCTTTAAAAACTCATTAAACAGGATTCTGTCTTTTACTTGCCAATGTGTTTAAAACCCTTTTTAATGAAAAATTCTAATCCTATATAATCACACCATAAGTACTTTCTTTCTGCTCAAAGAGGAAAGTGTGTTAAATTTTATTGCAGACCTCTGGCCAGCTATAATAAAAGTGTTCAGTCAGTTTTAAATCCGATTAGTGTAACTGTTCCAGATTAGAGAAAAATCTCAAGTGATTGGAGTAGGTCCCCAGCTCAAGGAAACCAATTTAGACTCAAAAGTAACATCAAGATTTTGCATTTAGTTTGCCCGAAATTTGTTTAGAAGCTAATAAAAAAAAGATTTTTTATATTGCAGCAACACAAAGACAAGCTGTCAAATAGGAGCTAGATTGGACAGAATGTGACTGTAGGCAAAGTAGAATGAGGGGAAGAGCTGAAGTGGGGCATCTTAAGAGAAGTCAGAAAGATGAAATCACATCCCAAGGAGAGAACCCTTGAGAAATCTTATGGAATGTAACTTCTGAAGAGGCCTTAAAGGGTAGGCAGAGTGCATACATGAGGAGACAAGGACATCTCTGCTAAAGTGGAAAAGGGTATAAAGCATTCCAAGAATTAGAGAAAGCTCATTCGTTTAGAATTTACGAAAGTAAGAGGAATGCCTCTTTGTTGAGGGCTGCTTGACGCAGGCACTGCACCAGGCACCAAATTTATTTTCTCATTTAGTCCCCACAATATCCCAGTGAGATGGGTATTATTACCCCCATTTTATTGCCCAGAAAACTGAATCTCAGAGAGATTGTCAAAGCAGCTAGCAAGTGGTAGCATTCAAGAAAAATATGGTTGAGCTTCTCTTGATATTTAGTCTCTTAACTCCCTGAATCATGTCTTCCTCTTAGCCATCATCAATGCCCAACTTGCTCTGAAAGACTTTCCTGACCACCTGAGTTGGAAATGATATTTCTGATCCTTGAATTCGTATCATTTTTTATTGTCCATTACCCAAGTGGCATTTACTGTACTCCGGCTTATATTGTTATCTTTTCTTGTACAAATATTTACTTCAGTGCTCCTTAACTTGTGGGGTCGGTTATGTTGAGCAGGAATATACAAAAAATCTGAGAACAAATGCAAATATATATTTAAATATTTATATTAATGAGACTGCCCTCTCACTGATCTCACTTCACCTTCCTTGGTAGTCTAATACATGTAGAGGGCATGTGTGAAGCGCCAGAACGTGTGAAGGCACCAGCAACTATCCCCTCGGTAGTTCTACTTCTCACCTCATCCCCGGTTAGAACCATTAAGTCAGTCAGACCCAAAATCAGGTGATTTGACATCAGGTTCCAGCTCTGCCACTTAGTTGTGTGATCCTTCTCCCCTTTGAGATTCAATTTTATTATCTGTAGATTGAAAAATCACTGCACCGACTTTAGCTGCATTTTAAGAATATTGTGAGGATTAAATGAATAAGTCTGTTAAATCTTAAATAATGGTATGGCATTTACTCCTCTGGATTAGAAACACCTTGAAAGCAAGACTGCCTCTTGCTTTTATGTATACACTAGAGATCTGGTGCGCAAATTCATGCGTGAGTGGGGTCCCTCGGTCTGGCCAGCAATAGGGGCCAGTCGGGGGGGAGGGACCAAGGAGGGTTGGCTGGCCATGAGAGGTTAGCTGTGGGAGTGCACTGACCACCAGGGGGCAGCTCCTGCATTAAACGTCTACCCCCTGGTGGTCAGTGTGTGTCATAGCTACTGGTTGGTTGGCTAGTTGGCTGGGCGTTCAGCCGTCCCATTGTAACAGTTGCTTAGGCTTTTATATATATAGATAGATAGATAGATTCTAAGTGATTGCACACAGTAGCCATTTAATAAATGGTATAGATTCACAGATGTATCTATTAAAATCTTAGGGAAATAACAGCTTATCTCACCAAGAAATCAAGAAAGTAGTGAAATATTCTCCATCTGGGAGAAGATTTGCCTCCCAATGGCGGCCTCCCCCACCTGGATACATTTTAAAGACAATGCCTGTTTGTATGGCAGTGTGGGCCTTTATGCCTCAAAATGAGAAGTTTTGGACTCCAGATTGTCATTATTTACCAACTTTCCTCTTTCACCCTCTCCATTCTGTACCTTCAAATCAAGTTGCTCTCCTATATGTCTTCAAGGTCAAGAAGATAAATTAATGATATCTCAGATTAATTAATGATTATTCAAGAGTAGAGGACTTTTTTTAACTTTCAGGGAAAAAAATCTAATAAGTGGTAAGAAAAAAATTAATTTCCTCATTTAAAAAGAACCAGGAAGGTAATATGAAAGCCAAATACAAGTCCCCCACAGCAGATCAAAGGCAGCTAAAAAATAAATAATAAATAAATTCATGAATACAGGGAGAAATTAAAACAGACCTGCAGACCCTCATAAATATAGCAATCAGGCAGCTCCATGCATGCATCCATATTTGAATTTTTATTTTACATGAAGTATTTTTGTATCTGCTTTGCCTAAATTTGGCCTCTTACCAAAACCTAATGACTCTACTTTGTTAAGCTTTTTGAAGGATATAAACTTAAAACTAGAAAGACTTAATTTATCTTGTAGGAAAAGGTGTTATAATTTGAATGAAAAACAGCAAGCAGATAGACGAAAAAGAGTTGGCACAAAGCTCAGGCAATAAGTGGCATTTTCTGCAAGCTGAGAAAGTATCCCATGTTGCATGACGTTATTACCAATGCCTATTTTCGCTTGTATGTTAGGTTCAAGCGTAATTATGTAAAAATTTAAGTAGTCCCCAGAGTTTACTACGGTTATCTTAATAAGCTTATGATGTTAGAACACTATATGCATTGACAGTGGTACCTACACTGCATTAAGCAAACAAATAGAATTATTTTCTTTACTATGCTAGGTAATCTAATTTAACCTTTCTTCATCCCCTGGTCAGTTCTGAAATGGTCTCTTATAATAGTCTTCCCTCTGATCTTTATGTCTTTTGTCCCAGCCATCAACAAAGGTGCTACCCTCACAGACCATCTGAACTTATCGTTGCAGAAATTGCCCCTGTCCTGTTGAAGGCTATGAGGAAGAATGAGACCACTATGGGCTATACTCATGAATATTCAAAAATATACACAGGTACCAGAAAGAAGATGTGCTGTCTAGTTCACAAACTAGTTTACAAAATAATATCCAGGACTTGGTAGGATGTGGCTGTATTAAAATAGAAGGAAACGTTAAATCCATGCACAAGCAAGAGGGAGAATCAGTGGCATTGGTAAATCGAAGATTGGAGACAGCCGGAAGTTGAAATTCAGTTCATCTTGAAAACAGAAGATAGTGACTCTAATTTTAGCAGGTCCTTTGGATGTCTTCTTTATTTTAAGAAATAACTTAGTATCACTTACTAGTAAAAATATGGATTCATTGCAAAAATACACTCAAATATGAAAGGAGAAAAAAAGCAATGATTCTGACTCGCAGAAATTCTTCTTGTTATTCATTCTAGATATTATTCCAGGCTTCTTCTAGGTATGTTTGAATGGGTCAATCTGGCACATACCTGACTTTTACGCTGCTTTTTTTTTTTCACTTAATGTCTTGTGTTAGCATCCTTCTGTGTGATTAAATGTTCTCCAACTACATTAATACTTTAATAGCTGAATAGTAGTCCATTAAGGAACATTGTGTTGCCTATGGTTGGACATTTAGGTTGCCTCCGCAACCTAATTAGATGATGAAGTTATAGCACATTTTTTCTGAATACCAAAGCCTGTCCATCTGCACTTTTCACAAGACATTTTATAGCTCTTAAAGTTCCTGACCCTTTGAATTTAGTGACCTGAACTTTTCTATTGATTTCAATTTAATTTTAATGATACATCACACACACACACACACACACACACACACACACACCTTTTGTCTCAAAATAATTTCATCTCCATCAATTAAGATTTTACTTCTACAATTTTATAATGCGTACTTCATGTGTTTTGTTTCTGAAACATCATCCTTAGAATAAATGTATATTTTTCTGATAAAAGAAGAATCCTATCTAATTAAAGCATAATATGTAAATTAACCATCACTCTGAGACAAAAATTGTGGCACCCATAGCGGTGGGGCAGGACGCTGGCAGCGTAACCCTGGCAACGTGAGCCCAGCAGGCATTGCCTCAGAAACCAACAACCCATGAGCAGGTCTGGAGTAGGAAAGGCTGGAAGCTATGTGACAGCGGAAGGCGTTTCTTGCTCCCCAGTCCCCTTGGGGGGATTGGGGAGCAGGAAAGGCTGGGCAGCCATGAGGCAGTGAACAGGCATGGTTTTCCCCGCTTCCTGGTAGCTGGAGCAAGATGGGAATAGGCAAGCCTGGCAGGCAGGTAGCACCCAGCCCTGGCCACAGCTCAAGAAAGAGAACAACATGCAGGGGATGGCAGGAGTCTGAGAGATCAACACAGGGGGGTGCCTGCTCCAAGCATCCACGGTATGCCTGGGGGCAGGTCCCCAGCAGATAGACACACACAGGACAACTGCTCCGAGCCTCAGATGAGGCTGGGGCAGGCCTCCAGTGGTCTCACACACACACACACACACACACACACACACACACACACACACACACATAGCGCCTGCCAAACTGGGGCCATCAGTAGGACATCCACTGAGGGATTCTGAACTGTGAGAGGGGGCAGGCTGGGCTGAGGGACCCTCACCCTCTCCCCATGCATGAATTTTGTGCCCCGGGCCTCTAGTAAATATATAAAACAGTATATATACTTAAGAAGCACTGCATGATTACTTTAACCCAATCTAAAGACAATTCTCACTTGTTTATTGATTCATTCAGCAAGTACTTATTGCGTATCTACTGTATCACTTGCACCATGCCATGCACCATGACAGAAATATTTTAGCATCCACCAGGGTATGTCTTTTTTTTTTTTTAATCCTCACCCAAGGATATTTTTTCCATTGATTTCTAGAGAGATTGGAAGGAGGGAGGAAGAGGAGAGAGAAACAGCCACACAGGAGAGACACATCAAATGGTTGTCTCTCACATGCACTGTGGGTTGGGGAACCTGCAACTGAGGTACATGCCCTTGACCATGAATCAAACCTGTAATCCTTGGTCCACAGACATATGCTCTAACCACTGAGAAAAACTGGCCAAGGCTACCCTGGGTATGTTTTTATTTTAAAGCCAACGCCACTATAAAATGTTTGTGTTTTTCCTATATGTTTCACAAATATCAGAAACAATAATTTATGTTAGATGAAGATGTCACTCTAGGATGTTGAGCAGGGTGTGAACTTTTTCAGCTTGTTCATCAATTGATAATAAATTCTAGCAAGCCCTAATCGGTTTGGCTCAGTGGATAGAGCATCGGCCTATGGACTCAAGGGTTCCAGGTTTGATTCCGGTCAAGGGCATGTCCCTTGGTTTCAGGCACATCCCCAGTAGGGAGTGTGCAGGAGGCAGCTGATTGATGTTTCTCTCTCATCGATGTTTCTAACTCTCTATTCCTCTCCCTTCCTCTCTGTAAAAAATCAATAAAATATATTTAAATAAAAATAAAATCTAACAGATCTCATGACAGAAGTATAATCTGTACCAGTTCAGACCAAGTCACCAGAATTGTCAGCAGTTCTGGACTTCTGTGGCCCTTAGGTAACAGCTAATAGATATCAATGATGCAAAAGGCTCAACTTAATAAATGAGATGGGCAAATGAGCACTTACAGTAACAATCTGTAAGAATCCCATCACCTTCCTGTCCATCAAGTTTGCCTAATACTTCTCTAGCGTATCCTCATGCTAAACTGTGTTCCTTTATCCCGTCATTTCACTTTTTATATGTCTAACTTTACCTTCTCAATTCTTCACTGATTCAGCTCTAAACCGCTTCACCCATTGGATCTCCCAGCCTTCAAAATACCCTCCCACACTCCCATCAGACTAAAAAATGGTCCTCTCCTACTGAGAACTTTGAAGAACACTCAAAGCTGGCTTCCTTCTCAAAATCATTCCCAACTGACTAGAAGGAAGAACAGCTTTCCGAAGAGTTCATCTCAACAGCATGCATTCCCCATGGAAAGTGTGTTTCGATATAGAAAGTGTTGTTACATATGTATGAGAATATGTTTTACTTATTCACCTGCCTTTCTCAGCCTGACTGTGAGTCCCTGAAGACTAAGAACAGGTTTTCCCTCTGTTCTACAATGATCCCCCTCCCATAAGAGTCACACTGCTAAATGTTGGTGCCACCTTTCTTCTCAAGGCAGCTATCAGTACTTACAGCATCTTAACTAAGTGGGTCTAACTGAGAATACAGGGTTTTTAGAGGAGGGAGGCAACGTGAGAGGTAACCTAGCCTATCACCTCTTTTTTTCTAAGTTCACATTTATTTAGTATTTACTATGTGCCAGACACCCTGCTAAACTCTTTGTGTGAATTATCTCATGTGGTCCTCACAAAAATTCATAAGGTAGGAACTCTAAATATCCTTATTTTTGTGTGCATACCAAAACTCGCCATATACTTTTTCCCGGTAAAGTATACACAAGTGAATTAATAATAATATCTTAACCTAAGATCAAGACTAGAGAAAGACACATGTACAGGGACAACAGTGTGGTGATTGCTGGGGCACTGAGGAGGGGAGAGGTGGAGGAGGCTACAGGGGAAACAAATGTTAATGAAGGAGATTTGACTTGGCATGGTGAACACACAATGCTGCGTACAGATGATGTGTTGTGGAATTGTGCATCTGAAGCCTGTATAATTTAGTGTCTCCCAATAAAATTAATAAAAAGGTTAAATAGATAGATAGATAGATAGATAGATAGATAGATAGATAGATAGATAGACAGACTAGGGTAAGACAGGAGAAGCACTTAGGGAGCAAAATTAAAGGCAGCACTCCCCTTAATTTTGTGCTTTAGTTGCCTCTCTTGTTTCACCCTTGTCTCATCTTTAGCCCAAACCTTAATGCATGTCAGGTAATGCTCTAAATATATTTATGTAGTTAATATTTGCAACAATCCTAAGAGACTGGTGATATTCCTCACTTACAAATGAGGAAATTAAGGTTAAGTAATATGCCTGAGATCTCACAGTAAATAAGTGGCAAGGAATTGAAACAAATCCAAGCATCCTGGTTGGAGATAGAGAGATAATCGAATGAATATATGAAAAAAGGAGTGAATGACTATCCAGGCCACACTAACAGTTCCAGGCAGAACTGGGCCCAGATTCCTTATTTTCTGACTTTCAATCTAGTACAGTTTCCCTATATCTCTGAATATCAAGCTTTATTTTGTGGATTACCAATTAAATATGAACAAATATTGACTTTTTTCTGATTGTACAGATAACAATGTACTTAAAGTAGGTAATAAAGATACTTTAATCAAACACATATAAAAGGACCTGTCTATACTTTCTAACATAAACAGAAGGTTTTTCTCTAAATTATTTAATCTCCACAGTTGGGTCAAAGGCAAAATTCAAACTACCTTTAAAAACTATGCATGTGGCCAGTGTTGCTCAGTGGTTGAGCATTGACCTATGAACCAGGAGGTGACATTTCAATTCCTGCTCAGAACACATGCCTGCTTTGCAGGCTCAGTCCCCAGTGAGGGGCATGCAAGAGGCAGCCAATCGATTATTCTCTCTCATCATTGATGTCTCTAACTCTATCCTTCTCCTCTCTGAAATCAATAAAAATATATTTTTAAAAATGATGAATTACATTTAATATCCAAAATTTATAGGAAACTCATACAACCTAACAAAAGAAGCATAAACAACCCAATACAAAAAAATGGGCAAAGGACTTAAATAGACACTTTTCAAAAAAGGACATACAGAAGTCCAAGAGACACATGAAACATGCTCAAAGTCACTAGTCATCCAAGAGATGCAATAAAAACGACAATGAGCCCTAACCAGTTTGGCTCAGTGGATGGAGCGTCAGCCTGCGGACTGAAGGGTCCCAGGTTTGATTCCGGTCGAGGGCATGTACCATTGGTTCTGGGCACATCCCCAGTAGGGGGTGTGCGGGAGGCAGCTGATCGATGTTTCTCTCTCATCGATGTTTCTAACTCTTTATTCCTCTCCCTTCCTCTCTGTGGAAAATCAATAAAATATATTTTAAAAAACGACAATGAGGTACCATCTCACATCTGTCAGAATGTCTATCATCAACAAAACAGCCTAAGTGCCCATCAGCAGATGATTGGGTTAAAAAGCTGTAGTACATGTACACAATGACATACTACGCTGCGGTAAACAGAAGGCATTCTTACCATTTGTTTGGAAACTTATGCTGTTTCCAAATCTTAGCTATGGTGAGTTGTGCTGCTATGAACATAGGGGTGCATATGTCCTTTCTGATTGGTGTTTCTAGTTTCTTGGGATATATTCCTAGAAGTGGGATGACTGGGTCAAAAGGGAGATCCATTTTTATTTTTTTGAGGAAACTGCATACTGTTCTCCACAGTGGCTACACCAGTCTGCATTCCCACCAGCAGTGCATGAGGGTTCCTTTTTCTCCACATCCTCTCCAGCACTTGTCGTTTGTTGATTTGTTGATGATAGCCATTCTGACAGGTGTGAGATGGTACCTCATTGTCATTTTGATTTGCATCTCTTGGATGATTAGTGACTTTGAGCATGTTTTCATGTGTCTCTTGGGCTTCTGTATGTCCTCTTTCAAAAAGTATCTATTTACGTCCTTTGCCCATTTTTTATTGGAGTGTTTATGTTTCTTTTGTTAAGTTTTATGAGTTCCCTGCAAATATTAGAGATTAAACCCTTATCTGAGATAACATTGGCAAATATGTTGTCCCCTGCAGTGGGCTTTCTTGTTTTGTTGATGGTTTCTTTTGCTGTGAAGCTTTTTATTTTGATGTAGTCCCATTTGTTTATTTTCTCCTTAGTTTTCCTTGCCCTAGGAGCTGTATCAATAAAGATATTGATATGACACATGTCTGTTATTTTGCTGCCTATGGCTTCTTCTAGGATTTTTATGGTTTCCCATCTTATGTTTAAGTCCTTTATCCATTTGAGTTTATTTTTGTGTATGGTGTAAGTTGGTGGTCTAGTTTCATTTTTTCATATATATCTGTCCAATTTCCCCAGCACCATTTATTGAGGAGACTGTCTTGACTCCATTGTATGCTTTTGCTTGAGTGATCTCATTTTGTAAATTTTTATGAGGACTAGCTGTTCAATATATAAAGAATATACAATGCCAGGACTTATCAAGCGCTCAGTGTATGGTAACTTTTTTTATTTTGTCATTTATATTTTTGGAACAGAAGAATCAGTGTAGAAACCATGAAAAATTGATATAACATTATAGATCTAATATAAAATGTGGCCAACATTAGGCAAATCAAATATTATATGTCAGTCAGGATAGGTTAAATTATGCTGTAACAAGTGAAAAACCCAGCTAGCAGGACCTCGGCTTCAGTTACTAAAGGTTTGGGACAGAAAGAGACACTACCTTCTAATAGCTGCTCCTTCTGGAACATGCAGACCCCTCGGTCCCTACCAGGTGAGAGGACATAGAGGGTCTCACTTTGATAAGTACATATTGGTAAAGGAAATGACATACATTACTTCCACCTACAACCAATTGCAAAAACTAGTAAAGAAAAAGAAACAACGCATTGAACTGAGTTTATAATTTTTAAATGCACTTTAACCTCATGCTGACTTAGCACAGTCTGATCTGATATTTGGTGAGTTTGGGTGTGGGGAAAAGCATTACAAGTAATCATTGCTAGAGTTGCCATGAGCATGCCAAAAATAAAAGAAGTTGTCATCTAGAAAGGAACTCTGCATAACAACAGCTTAAATGAAATGCTACCAGGCAAAACAAGGTAATGCTCTTTTGCTGTCTAGCACCACATAAGAGGCTAACTGAAAGAGTAAATAAAAACACTCAATGTGCATTTAGCTTTCATCATTTACCTTCAGCAAGGTTGTTTTAGAGTATGCAGAATATGCCACATTATTCAGGCTGTAAAAGGAAGTGCTTTACACTACCTGCCATGTACAATTATAATAATCTGTCAGACAAATATAATTACAGAGTGTGATATCTGTTTGAGTGTGAAGGCTTTGATTGTGTGGTATTGTCTGCTCCTCATTGTGGCACAGCACAAACAATTACACGCTGTGGTAACCCTCAGCCAGGACTAATGCTCCGCATCAGGAATCCCCGATCACACAGCACAGATGGTTGAGTTTGGGTTTGAGATTGTTGGCTTTATTTGTTTGTTTATTTCCCCCAGAGCTTTTTCAAAGGCAAACTTGACCACAATAAGCCTTCTGCAATATAATGTGGTGGGTCTCCAAGATGTTAATAAATTATAAAAGTGAATGGGAGTGGAAAACTAAGGCAGACTGCGGTTAAATAATAAGTATCAACTATTTTAATGATGAGAAATAGGTTAAGAAAGGAATGCATGGATCACTGTAGTAATTTAAAAAAATAAGTTGCCTTGGTCTGTATGGTTCAGTAGTTACAGCCTTGGCCTACACACCAAAGAATCTCAGGTTTGATTCCCCGTCTAAGACACGTACCTGGGTTGCAGGTCTGATCCCTCCAGCCCCTGTTGGGAGTGTGCAAGAAGCAATCAATCTCTTTCTCTCTTCCTCCCTCGCCTTCATTCCACTCTCTCTAAAAATCAATGGAAAAAGTATTCTCAGGTGATGATTAACAAAAAAATAATAATAATAGTAAGTTGACACTCCATCAGTTTAAAATATAAAGTTATGTTATAGAGTATGTTGTGATTGCAATTTGTTATTCGACTCTCACACCAGCTGACAAAATGGAAAAAATAACCAGTTAGATTTGTTCATAATAGTATTTAGTTAAAGATATTGGAGGTATATTTGATTTTAAATTAATCAGTGGTCTCCTTGCCATCCCATCTATACTAAGATGGATCAGGCTATTGTGAATTTATTTTCCAGTTGATGATCTTCTCATCACTGTGATCTTTTGCTCTGTAAGATGAGACTTGCCTAGATGGGACTTAAGAGGTGTGCATGTACCAAAGGCTGCTTTGTTGTAATTCATGTGGTAGGTAGGTATAATATTCTAATCCAAAACACTGCACCTAAATAAATGGTCCACCCAAAAGAACAACCTGGATTTGGTATTTTGTTTTGTTTTAAATTACAAATATATAACATACTGATATCTGAACGAACTTGTGTATTAATAACACAAGTTTCTTTTATCTTTGGAAGAGTATTAATATTCTATTCCTTCTGGCCATGTGGGAAAAGAATTTCAGAGATTAGTTCTTATACTGCTGATACCTTTATGCTATAGATGTGAGAGAATTTTCTGGATGAATCTGGAAAAGGAATATTATTTTCATAATCTTTTAATATTTGAACATTCAAATGTAGGTTCCAAGGAAGATAACAAATCTGACATAAAGTAATCACAGAATCATGATATCTTTGCATTAAAAAGACCTTTGCTCAACTAGAAATGAATACTTCATTCCTTGGACCCCTTTGGACCCTGGATAGCATTCTCTCATGGTTATTGAAAGGATAAGATGCCTATTTCTATTGGTCTACAAATTCCTTGAGACCAGAAATTATACTTTACTCCTCTTTTGCCTACCTAGAGCTTAAAATTTTACCTTATCCTAGCTAGTTTTGCTCAGTGGATAGAGCATTGACATCCAAACTGAAGGGTCCCAGGTTTGATTCCAGTTGAGGGCACATGCCCGGGTTGTAGGGGACATACAAGAGGCAGCCAATCAATGATTCTTTCTCATTATTGATGTTTCTATCTCTCTCTCCCTCTCCCTTCCTCTCTGAATTTAATAAAAGGTTTTTTTAAATTTTTAAATAAAATTACCTAGAGTAGCAAGTTGATAAATGGATAGATGAAAAAATATATATACTATGTTGTAATGGTGGATATTGGTTGGCTCCTTCCCAGCATCCATTTCTGCCCTTCCTTTCCAACAGTCCTAATTTCTGTTTGAAAATGCAGGTTGTTCCAGAGAAGCTATTTTCACCTCCAGTCCCTGGAGTGAGATATATAACCTAAATTAAACCAATCAGCACTTTCCATCTAACAAGTTTTTGGCTCTACCTTGAGCACATGACCCAACTAAATATTTACATTCAGAATAAATTTTAAGATTATTTCTGAGAATGAAGAAACAAAGGTGCCTTTTGCTGGGTGTAAATATGGAAACATGTAGAACTGGAGCTGATGGTAGTCATCTCTGGACCATCACTAAAGTCAAGAGATCAAGTTTTAGGATGGAGCCAACAATAAGAAAGATATAGCAGAGACAAAAAGAAACTAGAAGCCTTATTTGAACCCAATCTTATCTCTGGACTTTTTAGCTACAAATAAAGAAACAAAGAAGAAGAAACAAAATTTTTCTTATTTTTCATGTCAACTTGTATGAGATTTTTCTGGTTTTGCTTTTTTACAACAAAGCATCATAATGCAATAATAAAAACTGTCATTGAACAGATGTGAGTTGAGCAAATTGCAATGTACTTCAGAAATATTGTCAAGCCCTTTGCAAACCATTCCACAAACAAACCACAAACCAAAAATGATGAACACTTTAATTTCCATTTCCCAGTAAATGGAACCAGAGCTTCCTAAAGCAATAATTGATTCCAGATCTTGTATAGGAAATGTACAAGTTCAGCCTTGGACATCTAGCTACGCCAAAGGCAAGAAAGTTCTCAAAAGGTACTATGTCAAAAAAAAAAGGAGCCAATTTTAAAAGGTTCTCACTAGCCAAAGATTGAACAACTTAAATATCAAAATTAAGTAAGTGCTATGAATTAATATTAATTAAATATGTTAAAATTTATTCATTTTTAATGATACTTGAGGAACCAAACCTTCTTGACCTTAGAAAATATTAGAAGACCATTTAAATAAATAGAAACAATCAAACATCTAATTCACCTTTCTTGTATGAACTGTGTCTCAGGGAGAAATAATAACTGTTAAGAAAAAGTTTCTATTTATAGACATATTTCAGTAAAGAAAGGAAGAAACCCAAAGTTGCGGTCCCTTTATGAAACAATAGATCCAGGCAACAAACATCAGTGACGGCTAACATCCCAAAATTAGAGACAACTAGACATTATGTGCCTCTCATTGGAAGTACACCACACCCCCTTGGTTTGGATTATTTGCCAAATAATCAAACCTGAATCAGATCAAGCCTCTTTATCTAACTACTATTTCTTGAAAAATAAAAAACAGATGCAATCAACAAAATCCAAAATGTGGGAAGCTCTACAGAGAAAGTGACCCAATATTTGTAAACAAATCACAAGAAAATAATAGAGGGATAACGGACAGATTAAAAGATCCTTAAGAGACGGAACAACCAGATGTAACATGTGGACCTTGTTGACATTCTAATTTGAGCAAACTAACTATAAAAGAAAAAAATAATCCAATCACCAGACACCAACTGGTTTTTGATGATAGTAAGGAATTGTTCATTTTTATAGGTGTCACAGTCTTACCATGATTTTTTAAAGATTCCTTGTCTTTTATAGATTTATACTGAAGGAGTTATGAATGCAAAGATATGGTGTTGTTAATATAGCAGTAATGGGGGAGAGGAGATATAAAGATAAAACAAGATTGACTATGAGTTCATTATTGAATAAGTGGTAGATACACACTTTTTTTTTTTTTACTTTTTGTTAATACTCATGAGAGGATATTTTCCCATTGATTTTTAGAGAGAGTGGAGGGGGCGGGAAGAGACTGAGAAAGGAAAACATCCATGTGAGAGAGACACATTGATTGGTTGCCTCCTGCACATTCTCTCACCAGGGCCAGAGATCAAGCCTGTAACCAAAATCAAACCCAGGACTCTTCAGTCCTCAGGCCGACGCTCTATCTACTGAGCCAAATAGGCTAGGGCATAAATGGTAGGTATATGATGGCACATTATACTAGTCTTTCTATTGGGTAATATTTGAGATTTTCCACAACAACAAAAAATTTCAATACATCTTTTCATCACCACTTAAAATCCTACACACATGCCAGCCTTCCTTAATTTCTCATAAATAGGCCATCATCCTTCAGTTATGTTCTAATTTCTCCATGTTCTGATTCATTCACATACCTAGCCACAGTCACTAACATCTACATGCCTTCTTCCCAAACAATGGACATTATTCCACACATGCACACTCATCCTCATGCAGGTGTCATAGCAAATCCATCACTCTCTCAGCCCACACATAAAGACTTCAGTTTTAGAGACAAGGTTTTCTTCCATTCCTTCCTTTACATGTCTATTCTATTCCCACAACATTGTTCTTAACAATTCTCATATCCCTCTTTAAATATGAACCGCACTCCCTAACTCATACAGTCAGGCATATAGCCTGAACTAGGTTGAGGAGTTCCAACATTTACCTTTCTGTGGGCCTCTATATATAATCTGGCTCAGTCTAAACCTCTTAAGTGAAATGCTGTCCTGGAAATAAAAGCTGCTTTCTGTGTTCTTCTATTTTATTTCAAACTCAATTCAAAGCAGTGGTCCCCAAAGAAGAGTGATGCTGGAATTAGGTTCACACAATTTCCCTGAAATGTAATACAAGATTTAAACACAGATGATATGACTGGTTAATAAATGTCTCCATTGAGTGGCTTTGTTCATCTAATAATATCATTCAGATCATTATAAACAAATTGAAGGGGTTCTTATGTGAAACAAACACGGCAGGACTTATTCCTGCGTAACACAAGACCGAAGCAGGGCAGCCAATCCCAACAGCCTGTGAGAAGGGGCAAGGCCGGCGTGCAGCTTTGTGGTATCCCGGGAGGATTTTATTTCCAAATATAAAATTCATGCCATGCTCACAGGCAGAACCTTAGAATAGTCATAATGATCTAATGGCAGCATTACTATGGAAGGCTGCTACCAATACTTTGAACTACTGCCGTTCTATACAGATCCAGGGATATGATTTCAAAGCTCATGTGGAATGAAGACTGCCCCAACTGAAAGCAATCCACCTGAGTAAAAAGGAGAGGAAAGAAAAGAACAGGGCAGAATGCAACTGAAGCCCACAATTTGGGATTTCTAGATGGAGAGGTCGAAGTTGGTTCTTTGATTATGGGGTTTCTTTTATTATTGTTGTAGTTTGGGGAAGGAGGGACAAAGAAAGAGAAAATGTCTCTAAATTAGAAGCCTGCCTGTGACTTCTGAATTACCTCTAACTTAAAGATTATAATGTGTTTATTTTCCTCTTCCAAGAAGAGAGGGATGGTAATTCCCTCTGTTGCTGAGAGGCCAAGAGCTCATTGATGACAACTCCCTTTGCTCAGTCTTGCTTTGACACTGATGGTGAAAAAGAAAAGAAATAGCATGTTAACTGCAAAGAGTTGCAAGCCCCTATAAGACCACCCTAATAAATACCCAAGGCCTGTCAGACCTGTCAATTGACATTTAGACAGAAATAGTTGTTTGTTGTATTCTAGAAATCAAAGGAAACATCCGTTCCTTTGCAAACAAGAAACTGCATAATATTTCAAATATCGGTTAAGTGCCTATATTTATAGGTAATGTTCACTGTTTCAAAGCTAACCCTGCAATTCTTTGAGAGAGAGGCTCTGACAGAGTTAACAGGCCTTTTAAAAATACACACACACAGACACACACACATTTTTTTAAATGGTGCTGAAATTTCCTTTCATTCTTTCAATAATTTACAGTTAGAATTCATAACTTTAGCAGTATTTCTCACTTTATAATGCCAAATTTGGTAACACCTATTTAAAGTGCACTGTAACCTGTGTTTAAAATACATTGAGCTCTTTGGAGAAAAGGCACTATAGAAATCTAATAAATAATAAGTAGATGATTGACAAAGGATAATATTAGGAACTCATTTTTTAAATTTCATAAAAATACACAAATTTGTGTTAATTCTCAGCTAAACAGCTTCTTGGCAGGTATTATGTAGGGATCCCACATGCCCCAGATTTTAAGGATCTGGAGTATGGAAAGAAAAAGGGCATGGCCTACAGAAGCACATTCTGAATTGGAGTCGTTCTCAACAAGAATCCCAGTTTGGGCCCTGAAAATGCAATCATTTATGCTATTTGGAATGTGAAAGAAATTTGAAATATACAAAAAGTAGAGTTATAAAGGGCAACTGGATTCCACCACATGGCCAGATTTGAATCAGCAAACTGACATTCTCTAAGGTACCACATATTATGTCCTTAAAAATTAAAAAGTAAAACAAGAGCCAAGTATCATTACTCATTTGTTATTTTGTGAACTGGTTCAACTCAAGAATGCATAATGTTCTGGTTGTAACGCAAACTAAGGAAGGATGAGAGCCAGATATAAACAATCTCCTCCTTCTGGAGTAAAGTATTTAGCTATCCAGGGATTTGATATGATTATGAAAAGAGACCAGACTATTTGATTCTTGGCTGTTATAGGACCTGGCTTGGCAACCTATAGGTTGATCGTTAGATAGGTACAGATGAGTCTAAGAAACTTAAAAGATGGAAATAAATGCTTTGTAAGTAAGCAAAAGTGGAGGCAAGCTTATCATAAGCAAAGTAAGCTGGTAAGGGCACAAAAAAAGATTTTACTAGAAAACCAGTGTACTATCATTTATACGAAAGCATAGCATTTGAACCTTCACATGGAATCATGAGTTTCTAATGAATTAGGCTTTGGGATCATCCAGCCATATGGCCAGATTTGAATCAGGTTCTTAGTCTTCTTTTGTCATTTTTCTTTGGTGATTTTATTAACGATTATGTATTAATATATACACATAGCAGCATATATAGCAATTGATTATTATATGTATTTGCAGAGTCATTTTATGTAAGTCAAGTAAATAATATCCTTCAGACATGAATTCCAAATTTAGAACAAATATAGAAATGTTTATGCCAATGACATTTGTTTTTGAAGTTGCTCTGATCATTTAATTGTTCTGTTTGCTAAAGTGGGATACATTCTACACACTACCACACCATGGGTTACTTGATCTTGCAATATCTTGATTTTTTTATTCTAAAATTATAATATGACATATATTCCTCTAGAATGGTAAGAGAGGCAGCCATCTTGAGAACATGAGAAAACAAATGAGAACCAAGCCAACATACAGAGAATGGGGGAGCCGAAAGAAGGAAATAGCCTGGATCATCATTGACATTGCTATGCTATGACCCAACCCCAGACTGTCCCCTACTCCTGAACTCTCTCTTATATGAAACCACTAAACCTTTTTATTATGGAGGCTACTATTTAGATAAGTATTCTTTTTTTTCTTTTTTTCTTTTCTTTTCTTTTCTTTTTTTTTTTTTTCAGTAGAAAGCATGAGAAGTGATACACTAGGATTTGGGGTTTCAAAACCCTAATCCTTGAAAGACTCAGAGTATAAAGTTTATGCCAACAGATTTAAAAGCAAAAGTCAAAATCAGCTTGATCTAAAAACTGATTCCTTAGGAGTGAGAAAGATTGGGAAGAGGAAGAGTGGGAGGGAGGGAGAGAAAGAAAGCAAGCTAGGACTTTGGTATTTTCTGAGAAGAAGTCCTACTCCCTGCTCAACTCTTATCCTAATCTCAGAGAGGAAAGGAAATAAAAGAAACTCCAGTCAGTGCTTCCTGAAAGGATTTAGAAGTAGTTGAGAGAAAGCTAAGTCAGAGCAGTGTGTGTTCTGGATCAAAAGGGTGTAGCTATTTGAATGTACAACAAATGGAGACCAGGCAGGAATGGGGAGTCTCAGGATGCAGCCTGGGCAACTTGGGGCCAGATATACTCCATACCCCAGTACTTTATAACCTGCCTGGAATCTACACATAGCCCTTTGAGGTTTGGGGTAGAGTGGGGGTAAAGAACCCAATTGATTAAATTTTGTTTCTGACAAAATAAGAACTAAAATAGAAATTTTAGAAAAATAAGTAGTGTGTCCAAACTTGAGATTATCAAGTTTTAACATTTATACTCATTACTTAACTAATTAATTACCTGCTGGTAATCCTATCCTATATAATAAAAGGGTAATATGCAAATTGACACTAATGGCAGAACAACTGGGCAATGACTGGTCACTATGACACATACTGACTACCAGGGGACAGACACTCAATGCAGGAGCTGCCCCCAGTGGTAAGTACACTCCCACAGGGGGAGTTCTGCTCAACCACAAGCCAGGCTGTCAACTGCCAGCACAGCAGTGGTGGTGGGAGACTCTCCTGCCTCCTCAGCAGCACTAAGGATGTCCACTGACGCTTAAGCCTGCTCCCAGCTGGCAAGTAGACATCCCCCGAGGCCTCCCAGGCTGCCAGAAGGATATCCGACTGCCAGCTTAGGCCCAATCCCCTGGGGAGCAGGCCTAAGCCAGCAGGTGGACATCCCCCAAGGAGTCCCATATTGTGAGAGGGCACAGGCCGTGCTTGGCTGAGGGACCTCCCCCCCTCCCGAGTGCACAAATGTTTGTGCACCGGGCCTCTAGTATAATAAAAGGGTAATATGCAAATAGATTGAATGGCAGAACAACTGAATAACCAACCAATGTGTAATATGCTAATGATATGTTAAGGCTGCTCAACCGTTCACTATGACATGCACTGACCACCAGGAGACAGACAGTCAAGTGGTTGACCAGTCACTATGACATGGACTGTCCACCAAGAGGCAGATGCTCTGACCAGTAGGTTAGCTTGCTGCTGGAGTCCAGCCGATTGGAGCTGAGCGAGATGGGCCAGACATGCCCTAGAGCCCTCCCACAGTCCCTCCCTGGCCCACTCGTGCACTGGTGGGGTCCCTCTACCTGGCCTGTGCCCACTCACAATCCAGGACCCCTTGGTGGATGTCGGAGAGCCAGTTTCAACCTGATCCCATAGGCCACTCCTCTTGGTGGACATGGTTGGTGAGTGCTGTTGCGGCAGTGCGAGCCTCTCCCAATCAGGACTGATTGGGTGCTAGCCTCTGGCAGGCACAGTGGGGGCAGCTCCAGGCAGCCTCAGACTGCAGGTTTCGGCTGGATCCCTGCAGGCCACCCAGAGGGACATCACCCATGCATGAATTCGTGTACCAGGCCTCTAGTAATGATATAATACCAGTTCCTATACTCAAGAAGCTCACAATCTAAAAGAAAAGACAGGAAAATGGTTAACTATGATATGTGGAGTGTTTATAGATAAAGATTCAAGATGACATGATTACACAGAGTAGGAGGAGTGTTGGGGAGTAGAATTTGAGCTAGTTTTGAAGGACAAAAAAACAGTTAACCACAGATGGTGTGGAGAAATGATGAGTTCTGTCTTGGCCTTGTTACATCTAAGGAATGATTTTTATTTGCTTAACATCAGGGAAACTTGAACGTTTGTATGTTAAGGGGGATGAGGCAGTGGAGGAGTAGAAGATGAAGAGAATGGCTACAAATGATGGCCTGAAAGCCCTGAGGAGGCAGAAAGCAAAGGAACACAGATCATGGGCTCAAAGCTTGACCTTGGCCAGAAATAAAGAAGTTGAGAAGAAGTTGAGAAAGATGGGAATAGTGCAAATACATTGAAATATAGATAAAGATAGTGTTAAGGTTATGGATTTAGACCAAAATTGAGGTAGATATAGAAGGCAATTAGACTTGTGGATCTAGAGTTTAAGAGAAAAGGTCTTAGCTGGAGAGAAAAATTGGGGAGAAATCTGTTTCCATGACAATGGTGGTTGAAATAACAGGTATAAAAGAGACCAATTTATAATTCACCAATCTGATAACCTAAATATCTATTCTATATCTACACTTTGAATTAACATTCTTTCATTTGGTGTTCATATTAGGAAATCCCCCAAAAGCCCACCCAAGCCATGGGAACTAAGATCCACTATAAATATGTCTTTTTATCATGAATTCATTAGTTATAGTTGTAAAGTGAAGACTTTAAGACTACCAAATGAATGACTCTTTAGTACCAGAAAGCATATTAAGTCAACAGTGAGTATCCCCTTTTGTCAGCGCTGGTACTAGTTATAGTATAGTAGACAAATTTACACAATTTCTTGTTACCAATTTTAATGCTCTTATGAATACAATACAGTGTTTCAGTTTGCTCTTTAAAATCATCTTACATACACAGATGCATATGTACATGAAATTATCAAACGTGCTTTTAACCCATTTTAATATATATATACTAGTATACTATAAGGAACAAAATGAATATATTTCATTTTTCCCTACAGAAAGGCAAAAGGTCTGTTTTTCTTGTAGTATTTTATAAATGACCTTAGTACTGACCCAAATATAACCTACTAATTACCCTTTGTGTAACTTCAACCCCTGATTAGTTGTATTTAGCATTTGTGTGAAACTGATTCTACTCTGGAAATCTACCGTATAGGTTGTAATTCCCAGCAGGAAAAAAAAAAATTGCTGTGACCTATACAATTGGAGAAAAGAAAACACAGCTACACTTTTCCAAAAGCAGAACAAAGCAATGAAATAACATACCTTTCACCAGGTATTGGTATTATCTGAAACCCTATAATCCACATCCTATTCTGCTTCTTCAATAGGTTAGATGATTTCAGTAGGCGGGTCAGAGAACTAATCAATTTTGAAACAGCATCTGAAAAAATAGATAATGTCTATCTAAAAGGCAACCTAGTCATAAAGCTCCACTGGGGTGAGTAAACAAACACATGGGCTCTGTGTAAAGGGATTATCTGGACAGACCAGCAATGCAGCTTTGACAATGTGGTATTCCATCAATACCATCAAAAGAACTTATCAAGCACCAACATTAAGATGAACTATGTGATTAAGCTGACACAGTTCCTGAACTCCAAAAATTTAAAATGTAATCTAACTTCTGCAACCAAAATGGAACACCTAGGAATTTTAAACTCATTTGGTCCAAAACTAACCTTTTCTCCCAAATTTCTTTTTCTGTGCTTCCTGCACTGGTAAAGTAATCCAAGGTATCCAAGATTCCTCTCCTCCCCCCTCCACCTGTAACCAATCCCTCTTTAAAGCTTGTTGGTTCAACCTCCTAATTATGCCTTGAACCATCTTTTCCTTCATCAATGTAGCCACCATTTTATCTGCTAAGACAGTTCTGATATTAGTTACCCTAAATTTCCCTCCTCCAGTCTATCCCCCACACTGTCATTGGAGTGATCTATTGTTTAAATCTCAGTATGTCACTCATCTGCTCAAAATCCATAAATGCCTCCCAATCACATCAGGTCTTTAAAAAAAAATCTCTACTTCTTGATACTCCTACTCTTTTTTTAAGCTTCCACACAAATATAACCTTCTAAAGGAATTGCAGACTCCGTCAACTATTCACTCTCTCAACTGATATTTATTAAGCACAAACCTTGTGTTATACATGATGCTAGCACTGGAAATAGAGCGCTAGAGACCTCTCAAAGTTTACAGTGGCAGGAAAGATAATGAAATAATAGTGAAGTGTGATGAACACTGTGAGGAACTAACTCAGGTACAGACAATAAGAAGAGCTCCAAGGCCCTGATATTTAAGATGTCAGTAGAGGAAGAAACGTGTTCAAATGACTGAACAATAAGGTGGGAGAAAATGTGTTGTCTTGGAAATTTAAAGAAAGTATTTTGAAAGAAATAAATGATTAAGAGTATCAAATCCTTCTAATCGGTCAAGCAAATAAGGACTTGAAGATTATCTTGGAATTTTCATCTTAAAAGCAATTTGGGTGGAGTGGATAGCAAAAGCCAGCATGGAGTAAACTGAGGAGTAAAAGGTCGAGAAATGGAGAAAGCAAATGTAGAAATTGGGCTGTAATGGAGAGAGGAAATTTGATAGTTGGAAGGGAACAAGAAGACTTCCCCAAAGGTCTCATGCAATTGTGAGCTCCTCCATAAATAATAGCTAATATCATCTTATATAATATTGTTTGGTTTTCTGTTCCAGCACTGAAAGGCAAGACACACCTCCAACTTTATATCTCCAGTTCCTGGCCCAGGTTCAGGTATAAGTAAGTATTCTAAATATCCATTTAAATATGGAACAAATGATCTGCATTTATTCAATTCCCATCTTCTTTGACTTACCTCCACATTCCTGTCATCTTCTTAACTAGCAGTCACAAGAGTCCCAAAAGTTTGAAGTCCTATGTTGCCTGCTCTGTCCTGTGTACATTCCTTCTTTAAGAACTCTCATAATTTCTTCAGCTAAACTCCAGATCTGCCTCTCAATCCTATAACTGCACCTTTCTATCTGACTTCAATGATCTTTGATGCTTGACTACTCCACCAACATCTGGAACGTGACACATGCAGTTGCCTCTATCACCATCCTCCCCTTTAAGTCAGCCAATATATAGTATTCTTCCAACTCCTCTACCCAGACTTTTTACCTAAAGAGGTATTTGAAGACTCTTCTGAATGGTGTGTTCCAAACCTTGCTTCTTCAGATGTAGTCACACATGGCTAGAACCAAGCATAGACCTTCCCATCTTCAAAAAGGGCAGTTGTCTACTCCCCCCAAATAATAATAGGCTATTACTTTATTATATGTTCCATCAACACTGTGTATCACATGTTTGCTCGACAAAACTACATCTCTGAATTCCTGGCTCAATGTTTTGCCTGAGGAGCAGATACTTTAGATATGATTATCTCCCATAAAATAACCCACCAAGAACAGCATTAGATTATTTATAGTTCTTTATTTAAGTTTCCCAATCTTTAAACTGGACTAAGGTCTTATAGTCATGGGCTATATCTATATAAACAATTTAATGTATAGATACCTGCATCATAATATTTCTGCAAAATTTTAGATAGTAGGAATTTTCTCTGGACAAAGCAGCTTAAAATATCCAGTGGGAATATTCGCTGCTTATTTAAGACATCACTTTTTAATGAGTGAGGCATATGCCCTCTATCTTAGGTAACATAAAGACAGGTCATGTTTCATATATAGATAATATGATTTTGTCAGGATAATCTAAGGTGATCCAGAGTTCATCATTTTATGTATTTTGTCTAAATGTTATTTGAAAGAATTTTAACTGTAACAATGTAATTGTCATTATTAAGATATTCTTTTAAGTTTCTTTATTTAGTTAGCTCAGTGTATGTATATTTTACAGATAGTTCATATTTAGAAGCTACCCGGGAGGTGGGGGGAAATCATTGTTCAATGGGGGCTTTATTGATACTTAGTTTAATTTAGATTAGCAATTATTAACATTTTTCAACCTACTCTGACTAGTCCATTTAGAAATAGACTCTCTTTCTGTGCTGGTTAAGTCCTCTGGGACCTAGATAGAGTTTGGAATGCAAGAGATATGCCTGTGAGAGATAAAAGGGAGAGAGGCATTGGCTGACTTTGAAAGTAGGTATGCAAAAGGTGGAGGGCATGCCAATTACCCAGATCAAAGAATGTGGAGAGAAGGAGCCAGTGAAGATTATGCAGGAGCTAGAGTCACTGCTTGGCAGCCATTGGCTTAGGCACAGAGTGGTTGTCCAATTAATACTAGTTCATTTGAAGCTTAGTTGACCAACAGCAGAGTTAAACATATGCAAGGTCACATGTGGTCTCTTCTGTATCATAAAGCACATTTTGAGAAGGCAATTTAAAGAAGGCAATATGAGGCACAGTTCATGAACAGAGCTGGGAACAGAGCCCAGAACTTTTACCCTCCAATTGGTGATCCAACTCGATGCATTCTCTCTTCTCCCTCCACCCCCCGCTGCAAAGCTTGGTATGTGTTGAATACACTCAGTAGTTCTCAACATGTTTTTTCCTTACAGTTCTTTATTAGCAACATTCATTTAGGTTTTGGACACTTGTCAAATGTAATGTGAATGGAGAACAGATGCCTTTTCTGAACTCAACAGAACAAGAGGAGAGTCACAGAGCCCATCTTGCCACAATCAAAACTAGTGCTTACAACACCCACTGTTGGTGACAGGCTGTGTGGAACAGGGCCAGTGCTGATCTAGCAGTATATGCCAACTCAATGAGTCAGAAAAATGTTTCAGATGTGCCAGGTTGTTCAGAAATCCCCACCAGTTCCTGGGCAGAATAATCATTGTGTTCCCCAAGAATAAGGATTAGAGATTAGAAGAAGCAATTTGCCTGGGATGGTGTGTGTCCTTCACATCCCTTACCGGCAGCAGAGGACCACTGCTTTTAAAAGGGGGACTACATAGTTGCATGAAAGCTGAAAAGACTAGGGTCACTGGCAGCAATTCAAATACACAGGCTGGGGGAGAAGCAATTGTGGGAAGGAATTCAAGGCAAACAAAAGGATTAACAGCAAAAAGATGCAGGGTGTAGGGAGATGAATGATTATCGTTTGCTGTGGGTTTAGCAACACTGACATGTTTTTATGAATATTTACAAGAACATTTGGAAGCTGTGTCTTTTGCCCACACAGCCTCCACCCCCAGCTCTCTTGGTAGAAACTGCACCATATTTAATGAGGACGGGGTGGGAGGAGAAACCAGGTCCTCTTTGCCTCCAGGTTGCCATCACCTTGCCTAGTTGCCAAGACTCCCGGAGGCAAATATAAGTGAAGCAAAGTTCAAACAAGAGAAACTGGGCCTGGGTTTCTCTGCTTGTAATATGAAGCCTGGTGATTAAAGAGAATGAGAAGTGAAAGAAATGTTAGTAAAGAAGATATGAGAAGGAAAGACTGAGAGTCTGAGGAGAAAGACCCATTTTGTTGCCAATGACCTTGCTCTCATCATTGTAAAGAATGATTTTGCTCTCATCATTGTAAAGAATGATCTTGCTCTCATCATTGTAAAGAATGATCTTGCTCTCATCATTGTAAAGAAGTTTATCAGCATCTCTAAGTCAAATGAATTGTTAACAAAATCACGTCAATTCTCAATTTTTGTGAGTGGACTGACGAGTTAGCCTTCTATCACCCTGAATCCTGCTGTCTGGCCTATAGTCCACTTCATTCTACCACCACCTCCACCAGAGGGACCTTCTTTCCTCCTTGATATCTCTAGTTTCTATGTCGTTGAGTATTTCTCTAAATGTGTATTGAGGCAGAAGAGAAGAGTAGTCAAGAGAACGGGCTCTGAAACTACACTGTCTGCATTCTAATCCTAGCCCTATCACTCTGAGAAAGTTGCCTAGCCTCTTTAACTTTCAATTTCTTCATCTGTAAAATGGAGCTGAGAGTAGATAAGGTTTATCTTTGGAAATATCCCAAGAAAAGCATTTGCTATTCAGTAAGAGCTCAATAAATGTTAGTATTATTATTACACACCGCTGTCTACTTTCAGACAATAATCATCTTGCATATGACCCATGGTTTCATACAGCATACATTAATACACCTAAGATGCTGAATTTCAAATGTCAGCTAACTCACAATGATGTCTAGTTAATCATGACTCTTGACTACCAGCTACTGAGAGAGGACAGGAGATTCATATATTGGGATTTGTGTCAGTGTTAACCCTTGGGCTGATGCAAAGCAGTCTTTCTGGCAGGTCTGTGTTGTCTCGTCTATTCATATGTCATGATTAGCCAAATAGAAACTTATGATTACATTTTCTTTCTAATAAAGTTTATTTTGTTATTTTTTTTCCTGGAGTTAGTATTCACGTCGCATTTTTTGTTTAGTTGTTTAGTTGTTTCCAAACTCCTTAAAAGAGATATAAAGTCTCTTTAGTCAACATTTTCCACAAAACTGAGTGACCAAATTCCTTTTGTTTATTAAAGACAGACCTGCTGGAACTTTCTACCCTTATGCTCTGATCTGTACTAGTAGCTCTCAGCATTCACATAGATTTCCCCTTCATGTCACCTTTCCCACATCTGGTCCCCTATTTCTTATATCCCATACATTCTTCTGGTCCATTCCCCTCTTGCACATAAATAAGCACATTCACCAATAGCTTCCTGGCAAAGGTTACACAGAACTAAGTTTTTGAGAATTTGCATGCTATTAAATTATTTAGTGCCTTTTTGCACATAAGTAATAGTTTGACTGAATGAATAATTCTGGTTTGAAATATTTCCTCAGAATTTTTCATTTATTTCTCTATTGTCTTCTACCTACCAGTGTTACAACACAAAAGTCAGACCCCATTCTCACTCCTGACCCTTTTATATAATTCTTTTTCTCTTTTGAAGTATTTAGGATCTATTCTTTATTCCTAGTGTTCTGAAATTTCAGGATGACATCTTCTCATGAGTCTGTTATTGTGCCTTTTGCTGGACACTCAGGGACAATTTCCTGTCTTTAGCATTAGGACCTTCAGTTTGAAAAAAATTTCTTATTCTTTGGCAATTTCTACCCCACCATTTTACTGTTGTTGTTGTTCTCTCTTTTTGAACTTAGATGCTGATATCTTGGATTAAGCCTCTAATTTTCTTTCATCTATCTCCTGCTCTACATTCTTTTGTTATCCTAGTTTCTGGGAAATTTCTTCAACCTTGTCTTCTCAGCCTTCAACTAACTTTTAAAATATTTATATCACTTTTTTCTTTTAATCCTCACTTAAGAATATGTTTTTCTCATTGGGGAGAGAGAGAGAGAGAGAGAGAGAGAGAGAGAGAGAGAGAGGCATCAATCAGTTGCCTCTTGCATGTACCCTTACTGGGGATCGAACCCACAACCCAAGTATGTGCCCTGATCAGGAATCAAACCTAAGACCCTTCAGTGCATGGGATGATGTGCCAACCATTGAGCAACACTGGCCAGGTCTCTATCACTTTTTTTTTTAATTTCTAGAGCTCTTCTCTCCTCATTGTATGTACTTTTTAGATATCCTATTCTAGTTTTATGAATCTTGTCTATCATAAGATATCACAAAGGGTTTTGCTTTTATATTTTCTTGATTCTTAAGGTTTTTTTTTCCCCTGAATTCCTGGGTAAGTGTTAGCAAGTAAATTAGGTTTGGTCTCTGTTAGAGGCTTTCCTCAAAAATCTAGCAATCTATTCTTCTACAGATATCTGAGAGTGAGACAATTAAAAGCTGACTGGAAGCCCTGTTAACAATATACGTTCTTTAGGATAACCAATCTGAAGTCCAGACTTTGCCTTAAGAAACTTGCCAAGTAACAACATCTATAGATACTTTCTCAGGAGCTGCTCTCTCACCTTCTCTCTGGCATATGCACGCCTGGCAGCCAGCATTGTCGGAGCTCACAGCAGTGGATGCTGAGAAGACTTCTCCCTTTCTGCTGTAAAAACTTGTATTTGGTTTTCCCATTTTCAGTACCTCACCCCTGTCTCACACTATGCCTGGTAGGCCAAATTCCTAACTCTCTCTGATTCAACTTCTCTAATGAATAAATATAATATTCCATTTTATGGTATATACATGCACAAAAATGAAATTATACTATCCACATTACTCTGTCTTTTTTCTTTCCTTTAAAAACTTTTCAGTTACTTTTCTATGTCTGTGCCTGCTAAGGGTACTTGTTATCAAGAGGCATCACCCTTAAAATGACAACTTGATCTGAAAATCATGCTAATTTGTTAACATGTTAATTTTGTAAGCAAAAATTCCCAATTAACTGAAAACTCATTTGCATAAAAATTGGTATATGATGTTCAACAGACCCATCACATCAAATATTATCTTAAAGAGTCAATAGAAAATACCAAAATTTGTCACTTATGTTATTTATGTCATTAATACATTTTATTTATATCCATCTGTCCCTACCACCTTTCCATTACTCCTCAAATCACTACGCTGTGAGAACCCAAAATCTTCATGGAAAGTCCTGTGAGTATGCCATGTCATGCTTCTATTTTAATTCAAATAAAGATTTCCATGTAAAGCAACAATGACAAACTAAAAAGAGGGCGGGGAGTTGGGGAACCCAGCCAGCATGACTCAGTGGCTGAACATCGACCTATAAACCAGGAGCTCACGGTTCAATTCCCTGTCAGGGCACATGCCTTAGGTTGCAGGCTCAACCCCTAGTGGGGCTGTGCAGGAGGCAGCTAACCAATGATTCTCTCTCATCATTGATGTTTCTTTCTTTCCCTCTCCCTTCTTCTCTAAAATCAATACAAATATATTTTTTAAAGGGGAAGGGGGTAGTGCAGGATATATAAATGTCTTCTAGCCTGTTAATTAAATGTTTAGGTAAATAGGTTAAGAATCCTTCTCTCCCCCCCTCAAAAAAAAATAGAGAAAAAACAAGTTCTCATTTTTCTTTTTAAAAAGTGTTTAATTTTTGCAATTTTTTTCCTTAGCAGTTATATTGGTAAGGTATTTGGTTGCAATCAACAGAATCTACTCTATGTTAAGCAGGAAATTGATATATTAAAGTATATTGTATTAGGTAACTTACAGAATTGTTGAGAAGGCTGGAGAAACAGGTCTAAAGTTAAATCATGCCAGAGTATTAGCCACCACCATCCCTGAAACACTTCCTTGTGAGTTTATCCCTGCAACCAAGTAGGATGCCTCCAACACAAGCCAACAAAATGGAAGCCATTCTGTTGTGTTGTTCATTTCTGAATTGAAGTCTTGCTCAGGTGGTCTGAGTCCTAGATCAAAAGTGGCTTAGGATTTTTAAAGTAATAAGTATAACTATTTGTATTGAATGCTTTCAAAGTTAGACTGTTCTTAATGCTTTGGAGGTATGAAATAATGAATGCAAAAATCACCTCAGCTCTCATCTTTAACAAAAAGTTGAACTTTTTCTCATCCTTTTAAAAATTTCTTTCTTATTTTTCCCTTTGTTTTTTATAATTTTTCAGCTTAAGTAAGATATAATTGATAGTACAATAAACTTTACATATTTGAGGGGTATCATTTCATAAATTTTGGCATGTGTACACCTGTTAAAATCATTACCATAAAAAATCATTACCTACCTGGTTTGGCTCAGTGGATAGAGCGTCGGCCTGCAAACTGAAGGGTCCCAGGTTTGATTCCAGTCAAGGGCATGTACCTTGGTTGCGGGCACATCCCCAGTAGGAGGTGTGCAGGAGGCAGCTGATCGATGATTCTCTCTCATCGATGTTTCTAACTCTCTATCCCTCTCCCTTCCTCTCTGTAAAAAAATCAATAAAAAATTTTTAAAAGATAATGAACCTGCTCCTAATCTTTAAAAGGTTCTTTATATCAGATGTAATCTCCCTCACTCCTCTGTCCAATTATGCATCTGTTTTCTTTTGTTTTAGATTAACTTTCATCTTTCAATTTTCATTTTCCAGTTTTATTTCTATAAATGGAAACATACTTTTGTATGTATTCTTTTTGTCTGGCTTTTACATAGCACAATAATTTTTAAATTAATCCACATGATTGTAATGCGTCCCTTTTTATTTCTCAGTAGTATTCCATTGTATTTATGTACATATTGCATTTACTCATTCATGTGTTGATGGATATTTGGTTGTTTTCAGTTTGGAACTATTATAAGTAAATCTCCAATAGGTATTTATGTGCAAGTCATTGTGCATGCATGTGCTTTCATTAGACAGATGCTTTCATTTCTCTTGAATAAATACCTAGAGATGGAATGACTGGGTCAAATAGTAGGTGTATATTTTACTTTTTGATAAATCAACAAATCGTTTTTCAAAAATGGCTATACCATATTACATTAGCATGAGCAATCTTTGAGAATTCCAGTAACTCCAGATTCTCATCAACACTTGACATGGGCAGTCTTAATATAACCCTTTTATTGGATGCTTATTAAAGTTCTAACTTAGTTTTTCCTATTGACTGGAGATGTGGAGCATATTTTCAAGTGTTTGTCATTTGTATATCTTCTTCAATGAATTATCTGCTCAAATCTTTTGCCTGGGTTGTTTATCTTAGTATAAGTAAGCTGTAAGACTTTTTATATATTGTATGTGGTCTGAGGATAGGGTAAAGGTTCATTCTTTTGCATCAACTATTCAATTGTTCTAGCAGCATTTATTGAAAAGATCATGCTTTTCCTAAATTTCCTTAGCACATTTGTCAATAGTCATTTAACCCAACCTATCTTGATCTATTTTTGGACTTTCCATTCTATTCCACTGCACCATATGTCTATCCTTGTACCAATACCACAAGTCTTGATTACTATAGCTTTATAATAAATTTAAAATTAGGTGGTGTTAGTACTCCAACTTTGTTATTTTCATGTGTGTTTTTATGTTTTTCTAGGTCCTTTGCATTTCCATACAAATTTTAGAATCAGGCTTCCAATTTGTACAAAGTTTTTGTTGTTGTGGTGGTTTTCTTTTTTAAATACATTTTATTGATTTTTTATTTTTTTTTTACAAAGAGGAAGGGAGAGAGATAGAGAGTTAGAAACACCAATGGTGGAGAAACATCGATCAGCTCCCTCCTGCATGCCCCCTATTGGGGATGTGCCTACAACCAAGGTACATGCCCTTGAACATAATCAAACCCGGGACCCTTCATCCGCAGGCCGACGCTCTATCCACTGAGCCAGACCGGTCAGGGCAATAGAGTTTTAATTTTGGTTCTATTGAACATATGGCTCAATTTATGGATAAATGACATGTTAATAATATTAAGTCTTCTGATCCATGAATGCAATACACCTGTCTATTGATTTAGGCTGTTTAGTTTCTCTCAACAGTGCTTTGTAGTTTTCAGTGTACATGTCTTGTGCAAATTTTGTCAAATTTATCCCTAGGGACGGACAGCAAGATGGCGGCATAATGTAAACACCGTAAATGCAGCCGTGAACAACTATTTCAGAAAAACCACGAAAAGAACACATGGACACCACTCGCACCCACAGGAAGGCTGGCTGAGTGAAAATCCTACAACTAGAAAAGAGTCTGAGACTCAGAGGAGCAGTGGAAGCAAAGTACAGAGGTACGGAGGCGCGCGCACAGGGCTCGGGGAGAGGGCTGGCGCTGGAGGACGCGGTTCTTTTCCAAAACGGAGAAAGCCACAAGTTCCCAGCGGCTCTGAACTCCAGTTCCAGGCGAGTTTCTGAGGACCCAGACACCCAGAGAAGGGAGACTGACTGGCACCGGGAGGAAATCCAAAACGGGTTTCTCTCAGCGTTGCTTGCAGCAATTACCGTGGGACACAGAGACCTGGTGTCTCTCAGCGCAGGACTGAGAAGCGCCATAGCTATTTGCTCCACCCTGCCCTGCAAACTCCCTGAGGCCCCGCCCCTTCCAAGCTGCGTCAGAGGCTTTTGCATATAAAAGACTGAGTAGCCTAAGGCAAAGGCTTAATCAACACCTCCTTAAAGATACAGGAGCCAGCCTAACCCAGTGGCCAGAGTGGGACTAACCTAAACAAAACAAATCCACAAGGAACACACTCGGGGCAGATGCAGTGAGCATAAAAACCCCACTGAAACAACTCTTGCCCCATAAGGGTGTCTCCAGCACAGAAGTTCTCCCACTGTAGACACAGCTGACTCTCATAACCAAGTGGCTTAGTGGTTAATTCCTCACAGTGAGTGCCTAACTCAGAAAGGGAAGCAGCCAAAATGCGGAGACAAAGAAACAGATCACAAATGACAGAAATGGAGGAAAGAAAACGACAGGATATAGAGTTCAAAACCACGGTTATTAGGTTTTTCAAGAAATTTCTAGAGACTGCCGATAAATTTAGTGAGATCCTCAATGAATCTAATGAGACCCTCAAGGATATGATAAA
>PVJC01013801.1:0-37415 GCA_004026665.1 Murina feae
ACAGGTCCAGCCACCTGGCTCCACCCTGGAGGCCTCTGTGGGGCATGTGCAAGTGTGTGCCTGGCTCCACCCCCGGTGTGTCCGCTCAGCAGCAAGGTCCCCCTAAGGGACCATGCACCAGCGTCCACCCTTTGGTCTGCCACCCAGCTCTGCACCAGGTGTGTCCCCTCAGCGGTGGAGGCCCACCAGGTATGTGCGATGGTAGGCCACCCAGCTGGAAACGTCCATGCCTGCACTCACCAGCCATCCCACCCCCCAGTGCATGAACCCTGAGGGGCCTGTGGCCAGCCTGAAAACAGCCCTCAGCCCCTCACCCAGGCTGGCCATGCATGCCAGCAGGTGGACATCCCTCCCAGGGGTCCCAGACTGTGAGAGGGCACAGGCCAGGATGAGGGACCCCTTCCTCCCCTCGCCAAGTGCATAAATTTTTGTGCACCGGGCCCCTAGTATTTAATAAAAGTAAATGTGGTCACTCCAATCATGACCAGCTCCTTACCTGATCATGTAAGATTCACAACAAGCAAGAGACGTTTGCTACCTACAAAGTGAACATTAAAAATTTCTGAAATGGGTATTGGGTATTTAAATAAGAACCATAAAAAATCCAAAGAAAGTTCATACTTGACTTTCATTTTTGTTCATAAGTCATTGCAGAAATGAAGGACTGAGGGCTTTCTGCCACTAATCAAAGGACATTTTCTTTTCCAGTGAGCTCTAGAGTCACGTAATTTAATATGCCAAACCTAAATGATGATACATCTTAACCTAAGCTTGCAACTCTTCACTTGCTATTTAGAGGAAAAGTTGGATGCACAGTAAAGTTAACAACAATATATTTTTCATGTGACTGCAAAATTGTGCTATTATTTGTCACTAAACTCTCTTCTTACAAAATTCATGTGTAAAGATATAATCACTTTGTCCTGCAAGGACTTGAAAGAAAACAATTGAAGTGCTTCCTTCATTTCTCTTCCTCCTCTATCCTATCTAATAAAAGAGTAATATGCAAATTAACCATCACACCATCACAAAGATGGCTGCGGCCATGGAGCTGGAGTGAACAGAAGGCTTGCATTGCCCCCGGCACTGGAGGAAGCCAAGCTTCTCACCTGTCCTGGTTGGCCCTGAGCTCCACTCAAGGCTACAAAGTTTCAATTATAGAAGATAAATAAATCCTAGATACCTGCTTCCAGCCCACAGCTGTGACCAGCCTGGAAATGGCCCTCAGCCCCTAACCCAGACTGGCTAGGCACCCCAGTGGGTACCCCCACCCTGAAGGGAGTGTGTCCAGCCTGCAAACAGCCATCAGCCCCTCACCCAGCCTGGCCACACCCCTATGGGGTGAAGGTCCACACTGGGGGGCTTGGCCAGCCTGCAAACAGCCCTCAGCCCCTTACCCAGGCTGGCCAGGCACCCAAGAGGGACACCCTTCAGGGCAAACCAGCCAGCTCCCAACCGTGCACCAGGCCTCTATCCTATATAATAAAAGGGTAATATGCAAATTGACCCTAACAACAGAACAACTGGGAATGACTGGTCACTATGACACACACTGACCACCAGGGGGCAGACACTCAATGCAGGAGCTGGCCCCTGGTGGTCAGTGCATTCCCATAGGGGGGGCTCTGCTCAGCCATGGCTGCCAGCATAGAAGTGGAGGTGGGAGAGGCAGCACCTCAGCAGTGCTAAGGATGTCCAACTGCAGCTTAGGCCCACTCCCCATTGGCAAGTAGACATCCCCTGAGGGCTCCTGGGCTGCCAGAGGGATGTCTGACTGCCAGCTTAGGGGAGTGGGCCTAAGCCAGCAGGTGGGCATCCCCCGAGAGGTCCCAGACTGTGAGAGGGCACAGGCCAGGCTGAGGGAAGCCCCCCCCCAAGTGCACAAATTTTGTGCAATGGGCCTCTAGTGTTATTATAAACAAATGAGGCTTACTGTCTATGGGCCAGAGTCAAATTGAATGGAGGCCACTTTTGTGGGAAAAGATGAAGGATGTTTTCTTTGGTGTTCTCATGTACAATGACAAGTTTGTTAGCAACTATTTGTGAGTCATAAATGTGCATTATAGAAAATTTGGAAAATACAAAGAAGTGTACAAAATTTGAGTTTCCATCTTGAAATGATCAATGACATTGCTATATTTATTGTTATAAATGCTTGCCCAGCCAGTGTGGCTTAGCAGTTGAGTGTCAACCAGGAATCAAGAGGTCACTGGTTTGATTCCTGGTCAGGTTACATGCCTGGGTTTCAGGCTCAATTCAGTAGGAGGCAGGCATACAGGAGGCAGCTAATCAATGATGTTTTTATTCCTCTATTCCTCTTCCTTTTCCTCTCTCTTTAAAAAAGTAAATAATAAGTACTGCTTACTTACATGGTTATAACTATAGACCCAGTGCACAGGATTTATGCACTGGTGGGGAGGTGTGGCCTACAGCTATTGGGACATTGTGGGAGTGCCACTCATCCAGATCTGCCAAGTGGCTGTGGACCTGCCCTCAGAGTGGCTGCTCCCTGGTCCAGCATCTTCCATGGAGCTGGAGCACTTGTCTCTCCAGGGGACCCAGTATCAGGCTGGACCCAGGGACAATAGCACTGAGAGGTGGCAGAGTAGGCATCAGTCCTGGGTGGCTATGAACCAGCCTCCCAGCCTCCACGGTCAGCTCTGCAAGCCCAGCAATGGTGCTGTGCAGCCTGCAGGCATCTGGAGGAGGCAGTAGGTAGCATGAAAGAGGAGCCTGGAGCAAGGAAGTGACAATTGCAGCCTGGGTTCCTGTCTGTTGGCCAAGGGTTTGCAGTGGGAGCAGCTGCTCATCCTGATCAGCCAAGTGGCGCTCCCGCTGTGGTAGTGCACTGACCACCAGGGGGAAACTCCTGCATTGAGTGTCTGCCCCCTGGTGGTCAGTGTGTGTCATAGCAACTGGTCGACCAGTCATTCTGGTCATTCCACTGATCAGTCACTGGGTTTTTATTATATAGGATCATATTGATAATTTTATATCCTGCTTTTTTCATGTGCAATTAATCATGTTTAATTACATGTTACAACCATCATTTTAAGAACTACATGATATAATAGAGACAATAAATAAACTATACATGATTAAAAGCCTGGGCTTCTGGGGTCAGATGGAGCTGGGTTGAAATTGCAACTCTACCACTTACTAGTTTTGTGGTCAAACACAAGTGTTTAAACTTCCAAGCTTCGGTCTCCTCCTCTAGAGACTATAACGTAGCATATACCCATCACCATAGTTGTTTTGAGGATTAATGAGATAATGACATAAAGTATTTAGTACAGTGCCAGTTGTAACTCCTCAGTACAGTTAGCTGATATTATTAGTAGTACCATTTTAAGATTATCCAATCTTTTCTTGTTAGCCATTGTATTACTTCCAAATTTTACACTTGGAAAATGCTATTATGTGCATATAAATAGTTTGAATTATTTTCCTTGTAATATATTTTCCAAAAATGAAATTCTTGGGCATTCTTTGGTTGTTAATATATATTGCCAAATTTGTTAGCTAGGTGATTTCTAACCTACCTGAATCAAGTGTGGAAATATTATCAAGGGTTGCAGAAGAGAGTTAGTCTAAGGGACCATTGAAGTCCTTAAAAGTCTTAGGGCTAAAAGGGCCCTTGAGAAGCACCAGGTACAATGCTATTTAGATAACCAATGGGAGATAGTTACCAAAATAGATTATCTTGATCTCATTTGTGCTGGGACCTCACAAACTATAGGACAGTGTGCATATGAAGCAGCATCTAGTGAGGCACTGCTTATAGCCCATATCATCTATGCCCATAAGTTACTGAACATTCAATAATGAATCTTGTACCATGAGTCCCAGTCTCTCCCTGAAAGTCAAGGGCATACCTTCACACCTCCTTGGTAAAGCAGGAACATTTCTGGGCATGGGAATGTGGTACAGCCCATGCCGATCCCTTGCCTAAAGTGCCTTTACTCACCTTTTTGAATGACTATTATCTTTTCACCCTTTTTGTCTCAGTTTTTTGTCATCTCTTTTGAGAGGTGAGAGCACCCAGTTTTGAGTTGCTGCCTCATCCACAATTCTCAATTGTGCAGATGCATTTCTTTGCAAGTATGCATCACAGCTTGGAATCATACTTTTGTGCATTTATTTAAAGTGCATGTCCCCAACAAGACTCTTCTATGAAGGGTGAGACTGTCTCAGTCTTGCTCAGTTATATCCTTTGTCTCCAGCTGGCAAAGGGCCTGGCACAAAGTAGGACCTCCTATGTCCCATTGCTTGTTTATCTAATACTCAGAGCCCTCTTAGCCTCACCAGCAGCAGGGAGATGAGATGGGCACTGAGGACATAGGAACAAAGGAGCAAATAATCTCTGCTTTTGAGGAATATCCATGCTATCTCTATGCATAGCCATCTCTGAAAGAAGTACACAGGAGCAATATCCTATAATGGGGGAAGCGACCAAAAGCTGGAACTCACCAATTGGCATCAATTCACAGGAAGATTGATTCTATTGCCCCAACATGCACATCATACTTGGCATCTGTGTGGATTTTGTATGTTTTATAAGGGCCTCAAAAACTTATTCCTTCAGGATGTCCTTGCAGCCCCCTATAAGCCAAGAGCTTAAAGGGCTGGTACAGCAGAACAACAGTAAAGGTAAGATGGAGCAGAACAGAGAGCAAGAATCTCTATACTTTGGGTTCTAGTCCCAGTTGTGCCCCGTATGATGCAGGGTAGGTCACCTCCTCCCTGAGCTTCAGCTTTCTCCTGAATAGTATTAGATAGTAGACTCTGTCCTGTCTCTTGGAATGCTTCAATGATCATGTGTTCAAAAATTAAGAATGCAACAGGAGCCAAACGATCATTATGGCAAGAGGGGCAGAGGGGGTATGCCATTTCAGTGACCCCATGGGGCCTCTCTGGAGGATATTGATGGTAGAGACAGAGAAAGAGAGCCATATATTCTGCACCTAGACCTAAATTTCTCTGGCCAATTAATTCTCCTCTGGCCTTTTAAAATAGCCTCCAGGTTGTACTTCCTCCTTAATGGGTACAGAACTGTGCTAAGAAGTTATTTTCTTCAAGGCAAATTTTCTAATCAAATAGGATGTATCTCCAGGGCATCCAAAATAGATCTTTCATTGATGAACATAAAAGCTCAGACAATCTACAAATGCCCTATTAATCATGTCAGTTGAACAAAGGAAGTTGTGGTTGTTTCAATTTCCCCTGCTACATACAGCTGCAACACTACTAATTACATGTACTATGTGTTTCACAGATTATAACAGATAATGTTTGTGATGCATGCAAAAGCTTCAGATAGCCAAATGATGCAGCCATGGACACTTTCCAAAGAGAAGACAAAAACAACAGCAACAAAATCATATCACCAGTGAAAATTTGAAGTGTTTATATTACTTACTTCTGTGGCTACATAGAGAACATCCAATTCCTGCAATAACTGGAAAGCTCTTTCTAACAGATATACTCTTACCATTTTAGATAATTTATTACCATTTATAAGATGTAAATGTACAGAATCTAGGCCTCCTCATCTTGACAATAAATCTGAAATTTCCTCTACTTGCCAGTTACCAGCTTCATGAGTAGACTGTTCCAATTGGTAGGAAATGCTGTTCTAATATAATACTCAAGATTTATTTACTGTAATTTATAAAACAAGTATGGGTCATTACTTCAAACCCCCCCCCCTTACTTCTGAACTGAACCTACTAAGTCCCAGATACAGGTTGACAGTTAGCCAAGGTCACATGGTTAGATAATTACTTGACCTAGCCCGCTAAACTGGTGCACTGAATTGTGTCCTCACACAACTTAAGGCAAGCAACAAACACCTACTCTTGTTTTCACCAATTTCCCAAGACCCACCTAACCCATTTATTCCTGACCTGTCCCTGCTCTAATATCCTTGTGACTCTTGCCTGGGGTTTGAATTTTATCTTTAGCTCTCTGTAAAGAACTTAGACTTGCTTCACGACCCTGGCCCATACCTTTGGCTCCATTGACTCCAACACCCAATCACAGAAATCTCATCCAACTCATGACCTAATCAATCCAAACCATGGCTGAATCACTTCTAAAAAGGAAGAGATTCAGACAGAAGCAAAAAAAAAAAGACCCAAGTCTAGATCTACTCATTCTAAGACCAGTGAACTTTCTACTACATAATACTCCCTACCTCCTGCACCTGCACTGCTATTATTTCCACCTTCCAAAACAGCCAGTAAATTCAGTTCCTCTTCAACATATGAACATAGTTCTCATATCACCCAACCAACCCTAATTAAGCCCTCCCTTCTCTACATGAATAATCCTTAGCTTCTTCAACTGACTTCATAATGCATGATTTCCAGATATCAAAGGGCTCATAAACTCAATTATCATCATTTAAAAAATATAAAGTACTCTGTATCCATCACTTCTATGTAGACTATTTGCTTGAAGCTCTGATCATGGTCACATTTCATCAGCTGCATGTCACTTTATACTAAGTTATGGTCAACTAAAACCCCAGGATTATGTTAAAAATCAGAATCTTTGCTTAGGAATCTAATATAATAAAAGAGTAATATGCAAATTGACCATTACCCGGGACACCTAAGCCATGCCCACCAGCCAAGCCACGCCTCCCAGCCAATCAGAATGGCTGTATGCAAATTAACCCAGCCAAGATGGAGGCCGGCAGCCATGGAGCTAGAGCAAACCAGAGGTTTCTGTTGCAACTGCCTGCCTAGACTGGCTGAGCCTCTGCTCACGGCCCCGCCCAGCAGTCAAGCCATGCCTCCCAGCCAATCAGAGCAGCTGTATGCAAATTAACCCAGCCAAGATGGAGGCTGGCAGGGTGGCTCTGCACTGGGAGCCTCCACAGCCGGCATAGCTGTGCCAGGTGTGTCAGCTCAGTACAGGGGGTCCGGCCTGGGGCCTCCTTGGGGCATCCAGGAGCACCCGTCCCGGGTCCACTGCCTGGCTCTGCCCCCTGGGGGCCTCCACCAGGCGTGCAGGAGAGCGGGTCCTCCACGGGGCTTGCAGGAGCAGCCATCCTGGGTCCACTGCCTGGCTCCGCCCCCCGGGGGCCTCCTCGGGGAGTCTAGGAGCACCTGTCTCAGGTCCACTGGCTGGCTCCGCCCCCTGGGGGCCTCCCCAGGGCATGCGGGAGCACAGGGGCCTCTGTGGGGCATGCAGGAGCAGCCGTCCTGGGTCTGCTGTCTGGCTTTGCCACCCGGAGGCCGCCTTGGGGGTGTGCGGGAGCACCCGTCCAGGGTCCGCTACCTTCATCCACCCCTCAGGTGCCTCCACAGGGCATGCAGGAGCGTTTCCTGCACAGTGTGGAGAATCTGAAGCCAGTCCACTGCCCGGCTCCACCCCAGGTGTGTTTGCTCAGCAGCAGGGCCCCACCGAGCGATCATGCACCAGCATCCGCCCCTGGCTCGCCACCCAGCTCTGTGCCAGGTGTGTCCCCTCAGCGGTGGGGGCTCACCAGGCATGTGTGATCATGGGCCCTCCAGTGGGAAACGTCCAGGCCTACACTCACTAGCCCTCCCACCCCCCAGTGCATGAACCCTGAAGGTGCTGTGGGCAGCCTGAAAATGGCCCTCAGCACCTCACCCAGGCTGGCCAGGCATGCTAGCAGGTGGACATCCCCCACCCCAAGGTGTTCCAGACTGCAAGAGGGCGCAGGCCAGTCTGAGGGGCCCCCACCCCCTTAGTGCACAAATTTTTGTGCACCGGGCCCCTAGTGTTCAAATAATGACAAGAGAACAAAAAATTTTTTTCTTGAATCTCCAAGCTGCAATTTTATAAATCCAGGGACACCATAAGACATGTTCTATAATAGGTAGAGAACAGATATCTGCAATAGGAGAGTTTGGAGCCAGTAAGAAATTATCAGAGGAGAGAGAGAGAGAGAGAGAGAGAGAGAGAGAGAGAGAGAGAGAGAACTCTAGTTGACACTTGTATGTGAGCACACATTCACCAGTGCTATTCTCTTGCATGCCTAAGCTAGGAAGGAAAGTTTCTGTCAATTACAACCAAAAATAAACTTGACTCGAAGTTTCTTGAGACCTTTACTTAGCAGGTTTCTTCTCTTCCTTCACATTACTGACTTTCAGTCATCATGGAGCCCTTCCTTGCTGAAGGAGATGGTCTAGGTACCTGGTCGTTAGGAGGAGTAAAGACTAAGTGTGATAATGTTAGAGACAAAGTCTTCTGTTTACCACTTTGTTGGGTACCAAAACAAGTGTTCTCTGAGCTCCTCCACAGATTCCTCCCATCACATGAATCTCAGATGGGAGTGTCTACTGCTACCAAAGATTTCAACTCCAGATGGAAACCTCTGCAGAAGATGGGTTCCTGGGGTGGAAAAGAACTCTTTACAAAACTTGCAGGTCTGTGTTACAGTCTGAATTTGTCCTGCTCCCAGGCTCTGCATAATGCAAGACCACTAATTGAAAATGTGAAATGAAACACCATCTGTGTTCTGCCAAAGAAATTCTAAGAAACCTAGAGCTTGAGATAGCACAAACTAAATGTTTGTAGTGATTGGCAGCAAGATAATTAAGTTGAATATCCCAAATGCCTTGGGCTCTTCCTCTTTTAAAGTGTTCTGTGCACAAATGAGAAAGGAATTTGGCTGTCAGATAACTAGTCACAGAAGAACAACTTCCAAGTCAGCTATTGCTAAAATGGGCAGCAGTGCCCAGAAAGATGGTCAATATGATGTTTAGTGTCTTTGGCATAACTGCTCCCAGTGTGGCTAAGATGTAGTCCAGAAGTATGCATTACTATTAGTACTTAGAGGAATAATATCTAGCTAATAGTCTTGCAGTTATAAACTCACTCAGGATTATGTGATACTAATAATATAGTAGTGCTGGAGTGAGCTTTGCTCAATTACATACTTAGCCTCAAGCCTTCTACTCAAAGCATTAAAACAATGTCTCTCACAAACTCATCTAGTAAGAAATCTGGTATTTCCTCCTACACTAGTCCTAGAAAACCACCAAAGAAATCTTTGAATTACTCAGAGTTTGCACTTTCTTGCTTTATTTCAGGGAATTATATTTCTGAAAGCACAAAAGGATGAAATACAGAAAAATAATGTGACCCATTTAACCCAGGAAATATAGTTGTTGCATATTTATAAATATTTTCTGAACACTAATTGATTACTAATATTTTGGAGGAAATCCTAAAAGCCCAAATGGCAATAATCTTAAGGAATGGGGCTAGTGAATGGCTTAATATTAAGCTGAATAATAACAATGAAGAAGGACTTACAGACCCACTGAAGTATTTACCTAGATAGAAATAAATATTTTTTATAAATTTTTAGCAACTACTTTTCCACTAAGGAGCCTTTGATGAAGCAGCCTGCTCACCTAGTTACAGATCATCTGAGAGCCTGTACTTGGCCCCTTGGAGCTATTTAAGAAAGCACAGAAAATAAATGTGTAGTGTTTAACAAACTAACATTGATTGAGGGAATGAAGCACTTCATAAGTCCTTCAGTAATGGTGTCATGAAAAAAGTATGAGGCAGTCACAGAGAGAGCCTGAGACCTTGGCAAGTGCTCTAAGCATTGTCTTTCATAGTATTCCTGTATCACAAAAGCTACTTGAAGAATGGACTTGACACAGCTTCAGCGAATAAGTTGGGGACTATATTCACACTGAGGTCATCTGATGCTAAATTGTGTAGTCTACCACACATCTGAAATATAATTCATGGATCTCTGTTCTCAAGATGAGATAACAACACCCTTAATAAATGTGCAATTATTCTAGAGACGGACAGCCAAGTATATAAGAAAGTGTGTCAGACCTATCACTTGTTGTAATACTTTAAGCAAAAATAAAAAATTAAAAAAAATTAAACTATTGCAGCTCTTCAAAAAATAAATAAATAAATAAATAAATAAATAAATAAATAAATAATTTAAAGTGGCTACATGGAAAAAAAGGAAGTGTGTCAGGAGACTGGGAGTGTTTGCCAAATAGGTTACACAGATAAAGCAAGCATCTGCCTCCTTTTTTCTAGGACTGTCTTGAAATTAAATACCTTACTGGATAATATCCCCATGAACCCCTCAACTGTCCTAGAAATGCCAATATTTCATCAAATAGTGACAGAATTGAGTCAGTAATCAAAGCAATACCAACTTCAACAACTCACAGAGATCACATCTCAGGTCATGTGTCCTTGGTCCTAAAATGATATTGACAACAGTGTTCCAGCTTTGAGAAAGACATTCCTTACAGGTCGTGTTCCTGCTGGAGATCTTTGTTTGTAAATAAAAGAAAAGGATTCAGGGTAACTTAAGTAAAAATGAGAGTGCATTAGAAGACTATAGGGAAGCTCATACAATCTTAGGAGAACTAAAGAACCAAGATTGTGAGAGTCAGGAACTAGGGAGTTCCAAAGAGTCTGAGACCACTTAGCATCTTCTCTCAAAAACATACCACCACTGGAATTCATTTACTTATCTAATACATATTTACAAGTACCTACCCTGTGCCAGGCATACTTCTACATGCTAGGGATATAGCAGTAAACAAAATAGATGAGGTCCTCATTCTCACAGGACTTCCATTGCAGTAGGGGGAGACAGATAATAACAATAGTAATAGCTCTAATTTTTGAGCATCTCCTCTGACTGACACTGTGGTAAGCATTTTATATAGTCATACATTTGTTCAACAAACATTTATTGAGCCACTAAGGGCACTCGGGAGGGGGCGTGCCTCAGCCCGACCTGTGCCCTCTCACAGTTTGGGACCTCTCGGGGGATGTCCACCTGCTGGTGTGCCTGGCCAGCCTGGGTGAGGAGCTGATGGCTGTTTTCAGGCTGGCCAAGCCCCCCAGTGGGGATTCTTACCCCATGGGGGTGTGGTTAGCCTCAGTGAAGGGCTAAGGACCATTTTTGGGCTGCCCACATCCCCTTCAGGGTTCAGGTCCCTACTGGGGTCCCTGGCCAGCTTGGGTGAGGGGCTGAGGGCCATTTTAAGGCTGCCCACAGCCCCTTCAGAGTTTGGGTCCCTACTGGGGTGCCTGGCCAGCCTGAGTGAGGGGCTGATGGCTGTTTGCAGGCTGGCCACAGCTCCCATTGACCCAAGGTCCAAGAAAGACTGGCTGGAAGCAAGTGTCTGGGGTTTATTTATCTTCTATAATTGAAACTTTGTTGCCTTGAGTGGAGGCTACAGCCTGCCTAGGCAGGCAACAAAGCCTCTGTTTTGCTTCAGCTCCATGGCTTCTAAAATTGAAACTTTGTTGCCTTGAGCCAAGGCCACAGCCAGCTGAGACAGGCAGTTTCCTCCACTGCTGTTGTGAAGCCTCCTGTTTGCTCTAACTCCATGGCTGCTGGCCGCCATCTTGGCTGGGTTAATTTGCATATTTCCCTCTGATTGGCTGATGGCCGTGATTTGGCTGGTGGGCGTGGCTTATGTGTAACAGAATGAGGGTTAATTTGCATATCACTCTTTTGTTAGATTAGATTGTATGCCAGGAACTGTCCCAAGTACTAAAAACACAGCCATGAACAAAACCAATAAGGATCCCTCCCTACCCTCATGTAGCTGACATTGTAGTGAAACAAATAAGTTCACTTCTCCCCCACCACACACACACACACACTCCAAATCAAAGTCCTAGAAAATGACATCTCCCTCCTTTACCAGGGCAGTTAGAGGAAGGAGAGCAGCCATCCAGATTTATTGTTTAATCAAGAGTAAACTTAGTGAGAGAAGAGTCTCTAAAGAGAAATTAGGAAACTGTGAAGAAAGGAAATAGATGTTAGGTAGCAAAGTAATAATAATAATAATAATATCCATTCCAGTATATAAGACATGATGGTTTGATTTACACATTTAGGAAGATTACCAGAAACTAAATAGTCTATAAACAAAAAAAAATAAAATGATGTTTTAGACTGCTTGAGCTTGAATCTGACTCCAAGATTTACAAAGTTAGCTGTAGGATCATGGGCAAATTATTTAACCTCTCTATGCCTCAGTGTCCTCATCTGTGAAATGGGGGATGTTATTAATATCTACCACTAGTGATGTCATGAGGAGTCAATGTGGAAAAATAGTTTGCAAAATAGATGCCCAGAATAATCCTAATTTTTACTTTTAACAAGTAATAGTTATGGTAGAAAGATATATAATGAAAGAAATATGTATATCAAATAATTTACAGATTTGGGTGGGAGATATGGATAATTTGTTTCTTCTTTTTTTCCTTGTATTTTCTAAATTTCTAGTGTTAATATTTATTAATAATTTAATTTTAAGTTATTAGAAAAGCATCTATATTCAAACACATATACACATCAAAATATTAGTAAAAGGAATGTGTTGGTAGATGAGGAAGTGACGAAATGGAAACATGTTTAAATTGCTTACAACTTAATGTTACTTAGTAAGGCACACCGAAAGGAGAAAGATGTCAGAGGAAATTCCTGACTCTAAACTAATTGTAATAAGGACCCTGTAGTTATTATTGAGAGGCTAGCATTATATTATAAGAGAAATAACAAGCACGAACCACACCTGAGTACTGGGGCTCCACAATTCCTAGAGATACTCAAGACTCTCTTGACTAACAAGACAAACCCCAACATTCTTTAAAGAAAGACAAGGTTCTTAGAAACCTGTAAGACTATATAAACTGATTTAACACACATGTAATTGGAATTATAGCAACAGATGGGAGAAACAAGACACACACACAGCCATTCACATGAATGACAACAAGCTTCTCAAGGCAAGCCAGAAAACAATGGAACAACTTTAAAGTGCTGGGAAAAAATCTACTTCAAATTTTACACCCAGGTAAAATTTTTCAGGAATAAAGACAAAATCTGATATGACCATTGCCATCAGACCTGCAAGAAATGTTAAAGAAATTTCATCAAGCAGGAGGAAAATGATACCAGATGAAAATGTGAATCTCTATACAGAAGTAAACAGAACTTGAAATAGTAAATATATGGTAAAATATTTAAATGATGTATTCACTTGTTTAATTGTCTTTAAAAATTACATATAATTATTATTGCTGTAAAGCAATAATAAATATACATTGCAGTGGTGATAGATAACATATATAGCTCCTTTTTTATTGTCTCTATATAATGATGGGTGTTAATTAAACCTGTTGTAGTAATTATTTCATAGTTCATTGAACTGCTTGGTGCACTTATATGTGAATTTTTTAAATTGATCTTCACAATTCAATTGATCCACATATTTCAAACCCACACTGTTCAAGGATCGACTCCATGGTTGGAAAGCCACATATATGGAGGGTAAATTGTAGTTACATGTAGATAATTGTGTGGAAGGATAGTGCCCCTAACCCCCATGTTGTTCAAGGGCCAACTGAATGTGTAAATCAAACCATCATCTTGTATATATTATACAGTGATATATGTCAATTATTTCTCTTTTTTACATGAAAATAATATATAAATTTATTAATAAATAAATAGTAACAAAATGATATAACAACACAGGCATGATATAAAAACAACAAAAACATGATATGAAAACAACAGTGATGCAAACAATGACTGATAAAGTGATTAAACTTATTCTAATATCTCCCTGTACACCACATAAAGAGTGAAAACACTTTTAGAGTGCTTGACTAATTTCCCTTGTGGTGAAGTATTTACAACTTTAACTTTAACATCACACATTCTTTGAACTCGAGAGAAAGCAACATATAACTGATCATGTGAAAATGGGTTCATGTAGGAATATTTCCACTCTGTCTAGAGTTTGTCCTTGTGATTTATTAATAGTCACCACAAATGTTGGCATCACAGGAAACTGCCATCGAATTAATATAAATGGGAGGCCAGTGTCAGAAGGGGACAAATCAATTCTTGGAATCAGAACAACCTCTCCCTCTGCAGATCCTGTTAATACTTCAGCTTCAAAAGTAACATGTAGAAGGAAAATATACAAAAATGATACCATGATCAATAGTAACAAAAATAGAAGGATATTTTTGTAAGGTTCTTACAATTTATTAAGGGATATAATATTTTTGAAGGTAGGTCATGATAAGATAAAGATGCATATTGCAAATACTAGATCAACAACTAAAATGATAAGTCAAAGAGGATGAACTAATAAACTAAGAGAGAAAATTATGTAGAATGCTAATCCTATCTAATAAAAGAGTAATATGCAAATTAACTGTCACTCCGGGACAAAGATGGCGGTGCCCATAGCAGTGGGGCTGGACGCTGGCAACGTCACCCTGGCAATGTGAGCCCAGCAGGCATTACCTTGGCAACCCCTGAGCAGGTCACACTGCCCTGGAGCAGGCAAGCACCACAGTGGGGCCTGCTCCTGGCCACCACAGCAATCAGGAGCAGGAGAGCAGCCTGTGGGCAGCCCGTGCATTCAGGGGCCTGCTCCAGGTCACCATGGTGATAGGGATCAGGAGAGCAAACATGCAGGTGGCTGGTGGGCAGCCTGAGTTTGGGGGTCTGCTCCTGGACACCACAGCGATCAGGAGCAGGAGAGCGGCTGGCGGGCAGCCTGCGCATTCAGGGCCTGCTTCCAGCCTCCATGGCGATCAGGAGCAGGAAAGCAAATGAGCAGGTAGACCACAGGCAGCCTGCAGCAGGGAATGCTCCTGGGTCACTGCAGCAATGCATGAGCAGGCAAGCGTGGCTGGAAGGCAGCACCCAGCCCTGGCCACAGCTCAAGGGAGAGAACAACATGCAGGGGAGGCCAGGAGCCTGAGAGATCAACACAGAGGGGTGCCTGCTCCAAGCCTCCATGGTGTGGCTGGGGGCAGGCTCTCAGCAGACACACACACGCACACACACACATGGCGACTGCTCTGAGCCTTCGATGTGGCTGGGGCAGGACCCCAGTGGGGACACACACATGGGCGCTTACTCTGAGTCTCTGCAGTATAGCTGGGGCCAGGCACCCAGCGGACACACACACACACATAGTGCCTGCCAGATTGTGGCCATCAGTAAGACATCCACTGAGGGTCCCAGACTGTGAGAGGGGGCAGGCTGGGCTGAGGGACTCCCACCTTACCCTGTGCATGAATTTCATGCCCTGGGCCTCTAGTACTCAAATAATACCCCAAAAGTTAGGAAAGGAAGAAAATGAACAAAGAACACATGGTGAAAGCAAAAAGCAAATAGCTGTATTTTGTTTAAATGCAAACAAATTACATGAAATGTAGATGGTAGAACACTTCAATTTTTGTCAGATGTTATCAGACTTTAAGAATAAGTAAATGTTTTATACAAGAAAACACTTTAAATATGAAGACACAAATAGGTTAAAAGTAAAAAGATGGAAAAATATGTACCATGTAAGCACTAATCATAATAAAGCTGATTAGCTATATTAACATCAGACACAGAAGACTTCAGAAAAAGAGCTATCACTCAGGGTTGGGACATTTACATTTTATAATTGTAAATGAGTCAATTAATAAAAAATACCTAATAATCCTAAATATGTATGAAATTAATAACAGAACTTCAAAATACATGAAACAACTGACAGAAACAAAATGTAAAACAGGCAAATCCACAATTATATTGGGAGACTTCAATATTCTGCCTTCTGAAATTGATATAGTTATAGCAGAATAATCAGTAAGAATATAGAAGAATAGAAAAACATTATTAACAAATTTTACTTAATGACATTTATAAAACTTCTATCTATTAACAGCACAAAGCACATTTTTTTCAAGTTCACATTGGACACTTTTCACCAAGATTTACCATGTATTAGGCTATAAAATATCTCTCAACATATTTAAAATATTGAATATATTAAAATTCCTGAATATATTAAAATAATTGAATTGTATACTTTAATTCAGTAAATTGTATGGTATATTAATTATATCTTAATAAAACTGTCAAAAATATAATGGCAGTCTGCTCCATGCCTCTAAGCCTTGGGTCTTATTTTGTTGGTCAATGAATTTTGTTCATTAGGGTCCACAAATAAGTGAGATCATGTGATATTTGTGTTCCTCTTATTGGCTTATTTCACTTAGCATAATAGTGTCCAGATCCATCCATGATATCTCAAAGGATGAGACGAGATAAACTAAACAACTTATATGCATAATCCATGGACACAGACAATAATGTGGTGAAGGTCTGGGGTGAGTAGGAGTTAGGTGGAATGGGATAAAGGGGAGGAAAATGGAAGACATCTGCAATACTGCCAACAATATAAATATATTTTTAAATATATAATGTACCTTTTAAAATACAACAGTATATTGAAGATTTATAATATAGTAAAAGTAAAATGTATGAAAATGATAGCACAAAGGTCAGGAGGGAAGAAAGCAAAGTATATTGTTGTATGGTTCTTATAATGTTGGTTGAAAACAGATTTTGATAAGTAAAAGATGCATATTATAAATCTTTGAGGATTGCTAAATAATAAAACTAAGATTTGTAGCTAATAAGCCAACACAGGAGATAAAATGGAATCACTAAAAAACCACTCAGTAAATTCAAAAAATTGTCAGAAGAGAAACAAAAAACATATGGGACAAATAGAAAACACATAGCAAGATAACAGACTTAAACTCAACCATACTAATAATCAGATTACATGTAAACAGTCTAAATGCCACACCAAAAAGGCAGAGATTATCAGATTGGCTTAAAAAACAAAATCTAACTACATAAGGCCTATAAGTAAGCCACAAACAGGCTAAACAATAAAGGCATAAAAAATGATATTCTAGCCCGACTAGCATGGCTCAGTGACTGGGCGTCAATCTATGAACCAGGAAGTCACAGTTCAATTCCTGGTCAGGTTGGGGGCTCTATCCCCATTGCGGGATGTACAGGGGGCAGCCAAACAGTGATTCTCTCTCATCATCGATGTTTCTATCTCTCTCCCTCTCCCACTCCCTTCCTCTCTGAATAAAAACATATTTTAAGAAATAATACTCCATTCTGACACTACTGCAAAGAAAGCTGAAATAGCTATATTATTATCAGATAAAGAATAGTTCATAGGAAAGAATATCACTAAAGGTAATGATCATTGTATAATGTTAAAGGTGCAGAATTATCAATAAAACACAACACTTTTTAACTGATTCAAAAACTAAAATAAAGTCAAAATTAACTAAAAAATTTCATCATTACAATTGGAGATTAAAATATTATTCTCTCAATAATTAATAGAAAGTATGGAGATCAAATCAGTAATGCTATAAAACACCTGAATAAAAATATCAATCTATTGGACCTAATTGACATAGCAAAATACACTTTTTTTTCTAATGTAAATGGAACATTTACCAAGATAAGTCATATTGTGAGCCTTAACACAGGTCACATTAAATTTAAGAAGATTCAAGTTACATAAAGTATTTTCTCTGACCACTACAAAGTTAAAGTAGAAATCAATAAAAGAAATATATCTGAAAAATCTAACATTTGTAAACTAAGTAAAATGCATGTAATTAACAAGATATAAAGAACTCAAAATAGAAATTTTAAAAATGTTAAAAAACTAAATGAAAATGAAAACAAAATATCAAAATTTGTAGGATGCAGCTAAAGCAGTACTTAGAAAAATGTATTGCATTATGTATCTCTGTTAGAAAAGGAGAAAGATGTCATATCAATAAGCTTGAACTGTACATTAAAGAACTAGAAAAAGAGATAATGAAACCCAACTAAGCATACAAATTAAAATAATAAAGATCAAAGTAGAATTATTGAAATAGAAAACAAAAACAACAAGGGAAGCCAATAAAGTCAAAATCGAATTCATTGACTCAGTTGATAACATTGACTTAAAAAAAAATCTAACCATGCTGATCATGGAAACAAGAGAGAAGACACAAATTACTAATCTCAGAAATGAAAGAGTTAAAGAGTCTATATATATTATAAGACCATTAAAAGGATAATATGGTTCAACATATGAAAGTCAATCAATATAATACATCACAAAAACTCCACATGATCATCTCAATCAGGTAAACATCAATAATGATGTGTCTTATTGTTACTATCATAACTAGCTAACTAATATTAATAATAGGAAGAAAGCAAAGAGGAGGCCAGATATTATAAGCATGGCCATCTGGGCAGTATCATCAGGAAGCTGCAGTTCAACATCCCCCACAGGGAACCACTGGTCCATTCCCTACAGATCACTGGGGGAATGGGAGAGATTGGCACATGTGCGGTGAAGTTGGGGTGATGTAGGAAAGGTGGTTGCCTGTCAGTCTAACCTGGTTAAAAAGTAATTGGCTAGAGGGGTGGAGCCACTGCAAGTGAGCTAAATCCTGAAGGCTTAATTGGTTAAGCTCCTAGTTATAACCCCAAAACAAAAAGTTCTCCCCGTCTTATTTCTCTTGCTTTGTTCCTGCTTCCTTGCACTAGCTTGCTTCATGACCCACACTTGACTGCCAGGTGGCCTAAGCAGCCACACTGTCCATGGCCATGCAGACGCTACTTGCAATGGACTACAGCTGGGAATACAAGCTAAGCTAGTCAGTTGCTGGATTGGACTTCGCTTTAATATGGAGTGGAAACTCTGGGCAGTGGCTTTAATTCTTGCACTGCTGAAGACACAGCTGGACTTTTTCCATGGAAGGAAGGTGGGATATTGGAGGGGGACTCCCTTAATGTTACCTCATCAATAAAGCTTTCCATTCTACTTCATCCTTTTGAGGGGCCTCAGAAAATTCCTTTTCCCATGGCACCTGAAGAGCTCCACTTCCACTGGCAACAGGTGGATAGAATACCCCACCAATAATAATATTGGTAGTTTGTACTTACTCTTGATATAATGTTATGGAAATGGCATTTTCCCTCTGATCTTCCACCCAAAACTCATAACCTCAGTCTGTTCATGAGAAAAACATCAAACAAATCACAACTGAGGGCAATTCTACAAAATAGAATGTACTCCTCAAAACTGTCAAGGTCATCAAGAACAAGGAAAGTCTGAGAAACCATCATATTCCAGAGGAGCCTCAGATGACATGACAACTAAATGTAATGTGGTATCTATCATGAATGGGATTCTGGAACAGAAAAAGGACATTAAGTAAAAAATAAGAAAATCTAAATGAAGTATGGACCTTAATAATTATAGTGTATCAATACTGGTTTATTAAATGTGACAAATATACCATATTAATGTAAGATGTTAATAATACACGAAACGGAATCTATGATATGTAAGAACTCTGTAATATCTTTGCAAATTTTCTGTGAAACTAAATTTATCTTAAAGTAACTTTTGTTTTGTTTTTAATCCTTAAGCCTGATCCTACTCATCGAAGATTCTGATTTAATTGGCCAACTTTGTGGCCTGAGCATTGAGAGTTTTAAAAGCTCTCATGTGAGTCTAAGGTACAGCCAGTTTTGAGAACTACACAATGTAAACCTGAGGCTCAGGACCTTGTCTGAGCAAGTGCCTGGAGCTATATTCATGTTAAGAAGGCCTAGAGGCTCAAATTTAATCTCTTGAAGTTGAATTTCTTTAACAAATAATTGTTTCCCTGATTATGGAATAAACACATGGAACCAGTCAAAATGTTTTTTTATATTATCCTAGGTTAAACAGCACTGTTCAAAAAGAACTTTCTGTGATGATGAAAATGTTCTATATCTCCAGTGTCCAATATGGTAGCCATTAGCTACATGTGGCTATTATGTATGTGAAACTTGGCTAGTAGGACTGATGAAGTGAAATTTTAATCTCATTTAATTATTCATATTTAAATAGCAACATGTGACTAATATAGTAGACAGTACTACTCAATTAAAAAAACACACAATTAATTTCCTAAGAAAATATATCTTAATGGGGTTTTTTTTTTGGGGGGGGGTTGGATTTTTTTCTTCCTACAAGTTGGAGTCTCCAAGGAGGCATATTTTTTATTTAAAACAGCAGTACAAGTGCTACCACACTTCGCCATATTGTTAATGGAAAGGCTTAGCATCCTCCCCGTGCCTCTCCCACCAGCAATACCTGCTGCTGGCTGCAGGAAGCAGCCATTGTGCCCTTGGAGAAGAGCATTTCCTATAAGCTCTCTAAACTACTCACCCCTCTGGAATAGTTTGGTTTTAGCCCAACTCTAATTTTTCAAGTGTTCTACCTGGAGTTAATTACAAACTCCAAAAAATTAAAGAAAATAGGGCCTCCTGACAGAAGTCTGCAGATGTTCTCCATTTTATACCTACATTTTTTAATAGCTTCTCCCCAGCCCCCTACCATATCCACGAATTTCTATACTGCACAACTAAGGACTACATTAAGCATTTGAAAGGTTATCATTATTGTATTGCTGACAACTCAGTGGCAGAATACAATTATACTATAGATTGCTTAGGTTCTCTGGGTGATGGGAAGGAATAAACATTATGGAGGGGCCAGTATAGACTGAGCTTTATCACATGCAATTCTCCTGATTGCCATCCCCATATTCTGAATATTCAAAGCAAAAAGCAAAGGCAGGATTTTAGAAATACTGATGCCATGCTGTGGCCATACACCTTGTTATTTACATATTATGGTGGAAGTTCTGCTATCTTTGCTTTTAAATAGGTGTATGGTTTGTGTGTGTTTAATGATGAAAAGAGGTGGGGATAGAACTTATTTTTTTAAAAAGTAATAGCTTCCATACTCAGTGGCTATTCCAAGCTTATTTCAAAGATCAAGAAGAAATCTAAAGGTAGATGAACCAAGAGGGCAGCATAGGTAAACAACTGTACTCACTGTCTCCCACGATCATATCAAAATTACAACTAAAAAGCAGAATAACCATCATCCAGAACTGCCAGAAATCTGGCTAATGGAAGTCCTACAACTTAAGAAGTAAAGAACAAAGCACACTGAGGCTGGTAGGAGGTGTGGAGGGGCGGAACGGGCTGGTCTGGCACTCACCACTTTTTTAATCAGGAGGGAGATTGTCTCTCCATGAAGAGAAAAGGGTCCAAGCCCCACACCAGAAGCCCAGCCCAAGGTTCCAGGGCTGAGAAGAGAAGTCCCGTAACTACAGGCTTTAAAAGCCAGTATGGATTAGGGCTCAGTGAGACAGAAGCTGTTGGAGACCCAGCTGTTCCTCTTAAAAGGCCGGCACCACCAACTGAACTTACAAGGTCCTGCTTACTCTGAGCTCCAGTACCAGGATGAGGCTCCGGGGACACAGACACAAATAAGGAGGAACTGGATTGTCTGGCATCAAGGCAGGAACTTGGAGGCAGCTTTCTACCAGATGGAGGCACTCACAGGGATCATTGTTCCTATGCTGGGAACTCCGGATCAAAGGGCTGACTGGCAACCATTTCTGTTTGCTCTACCCTGGTGATTCCCTAAGACCCCGCCTCATCCAATTTACAACCTCACCCAAGCTGCATGCAGCAGCTTTTGCAAATGAATGGTCTGTCCTTGCTCAGGCTAAAACCTGTCAAACAAGCTACAGCTGGGTCAGGGAGCTCCAAACCTATCAGTAAATGGACCAAGACCCAGGCACAAGCACCAGCCTGCCTTCCTTCACAACTGGGCCTCATCTGGGCACTTCCGAACCCAATACAAAGAGGAGAAATGTGCAGGTATCTCTGCAGCTCCTTCTGGGGGGCTTCAGGAAGAGGCTGAATTTGTACCTCCCTACACACCCAAGAGCCAGCGTACCCAGTGGCCAGTGTCAGACCATACCAGATTACAACTTTACACATCTATAAGAAACACATTCAAGGGGAAGACTCAGTGAACACCAAAGTCCCATTGAAGCAAGTCCTGCTCCATAAGGGTGTCTCCTGCACAGCAGCTCTCCCTCTGTAGTCACAGCTGGTCCTCACAGCCAATTGGTCAATTCATCCCAGTGACACTAACAGCAATCAAGTCTCAACTACAACAAGACTATGCTCACAGTCCACAAAAAGGTGCACCTAGAGTTCCCAGCTCAGGTGACTGAGGAGGTTGAGCCACTGGGCCCTATAGGACACCTACTATGCAAAGCCACTCTACCAACTTAAGGAGACATAGCAGCTCTACCCAATGTATAGAAACAAATACAGGGAAGCAGTCAAATGTGGAGTCATAAGGGAGTGTCCATATGACTGTCAGCTTATTTCCCTCCAGAGAGGTGGGAACCCAATTCCTTGTGGGGCCACATGATTCCACCTTTGGCCATGGGTTATGTTGTTCTGGGGCACTGTCAGCCCAGAATCTGGTTTACTGCACACTTGCATTTGCATTCCACACCCTGATTGACAGCAACTTTGCAGAGGGGTCTCACATTCCAGGACCCCTTGGGGGATGTTGAAGAGCCAGTTTTGGCCTGATCCCCACAGGCCAGGCCCAGGAACCTCACTTGCCGGAGGGACTTACTCACTCCACAGATGCCCTTGAAGCCACAGTACCACCCCAGGTGAAGTTGGCTAGAGAGGGATCACAGGAGGTTGGCTCCAGGGCATGTCCAGCCTGTCTTGTCCAGTCCTGCCCCGCCCACCACCTTCTAATTAATTTCCTTTCAATGTACATGAATTCATGCACCAGACGACTAGTAAAGATTTTTTTTAAAGAAGAAGAAATCTATTTTCCCTGGGCAATAAACAGAGAACAAAAATTAAAATTAGCATTAGAATTGGAGATTCTCCATCTCTGTTCCTAAGTTTTACCATGTCTCTCAGACTTAGTTCAGGAAATATAGTCTCAGGGTTTGTTTGTTTGTTTGGTTGTTTTAACAGTTTTATTGAGATATAATTTAAGTACTATAAAATTAATCCATTTTAAATGCACAAGTCAGTGATTCTTTTTTTTAATTTTGTTTTATTGCTTAAAGTATTATAAAGAGTGTTAGATAAGTCTCCATTTTTCCCTTGACCTTCCCCCCTCCTCCCCTTCCCATCCGCGTCTTGTGTCCATTGATTATGTTTATATGCATGCATACAAGTCCTTCAGTTGATCTCTTAACGCCCCCCAATCCTCCCCAGCCTTTCCACTGTAGTGTGACAGCTGGTTCAATGCAGCTCTGCCTCTGTATCTATTTTTGTTCTTCAGTTTATAATGTTCTTTGTTATCCATAAATGAGAGAGATCATGTGGCATTTTTCTTTCATTGACTGGCTTATTTCACTTAGCATAATGCTCTCCAGTTCCATCCATGCTGTTGCAAATGGTAAGAATTCCTTCTTTTTTACAGTAGCATAGTATTCCATTGTGTAGATGTACCAGTTTTCTAATCCATTCATCTGCTGATGGGTACTTAGGCTGTTTCCAAATCTTAGATATGATAAATTGTGCTGCTAATCATCTGAGAGATGCAAATCAAAACAACAATGAGGTATCATCTCACACCTGTCAGAAAAGCTATCATCAACAAATCAACAAACGATAAGTGCTGGAGAGGATGCGGAGAAAAAGGAACCCTCCTGGACTGCTGGTGGGAATGCAGACTGGTGCAGCCACTATGGAAGACAGTATGGAGTTTCCTTAAAAAGTTAAACATGGAACTCCCATTTGACCCTGTGATCCCACTTCTAGGACTATATCCCAAGAAACCAGAAACACCAACCAGAAAGGCTATATGCATCCCTATGTTCATAGCAGCACAATTTACCATAGCTAAGATTTAGAAGCAGTCAATGATTCTTAGTACATGTATATTTGTGTAACCATTGCCCCTCTCCAACTTTAGAACATTTCTTCCACCATAAAAAGATCTCTTGGGCCCATTTGGTCACCACTTATCATCAACTGAAAAATAATATTGACTAGGTGTTTTGTGACCAAAAAGTCTTTATTTGGGAAAAAAGAAAGGCTTGCAACCCAGTTCATGCAGACACAGAAATTCACGTGCACATTCTGGCCTGTGTGACAAGATGGAGGTATTCATAGAAAGGAAAAGGAAATTAAAGGAATGGGAAGTTAGAACCACAGAGTCTATAGTAAGAAAAGGTTAATATGCTAATTATACCAGACATACTTCCAGCCATCATTCCAGACATCTTTCTGGACGAAGCTGGGGCTGAAGGGAAGCCAGGCCGGGTCCCGGGTGCCTGCCAGCGACTGGAGGGAAGCTGGTGCTGGCAGGTGGGGGAAGGAAGACCTACTCTTGCACAAATTTTGTGCATCAGGCCTCTAGTTTTATTGTAAACAGAGTTCTTCCTGTAGGGTTCTTGTGATGACAGAAAGTGCAAGAACTTCTCCAATAAGCCCTAGCTCCTCCCACACACCCTCTCAACTGATTGTTTATCTAAAGTTCCGGTTAGTCATTATCACTGTTATCCCTAACCTTCTCCCCAAATTAAGCAATTGCTAATCTATATTATTTCTGTATGGATTTGCCTATTCTGTATTTTTCATAAGAGGATAGAACTTTTTGTTAGCTGTAAATAAATGGAATCACATAATATGGTGTTTTGTGTCTAGCTTCTTTCTTAACATAATGTTTTCAAAGGTTCATCCATGTCATAGCATGGATCAGGACTACATTTTTATTTATGAAGGTATAATATCTAAATGTACGACAAGTTTTCTTTCTCATTCATTGACAGATATTTAGGTTGTTTCTACATTTTGTTTTCTCATTCATCGACAGATAATTAGGTTGTTTCTACATTTTGTCTATTATGAATAGTGCTGCTGTTTGTGTATAAGCTTTTGGACAAATATTTTCAATTCTTTTGGGTGTACACTTAAGAATTGTCTTGCTGGGTCATATGGTAAGTCTATGTTTAACATTTTGAGGAACTCTCAAACTGTTTTCAAAAGTGAATACACTATTTTATTTTACATACCCACCCACAATGTAGGAAAATTCTAATTTCACACCCTCATCAACACATTATTTCCCATTTTTTAAATATTATGGCCATCCTAGTGAATGTGAAGTCATATACCATTATTTTAATATATATTTCCTTAATGACTAATGATGCTGAATACATTTTCTTGTCCTTACTAGCCATTCATAAATATTTTATGTTGAAATTTTTCATTGAATCAATGGTTTATCTTATTATTATTAAATCATAAAAGTTCTATTTATGTTCTGGATACAAGTTTCTTATCAGACATTATATTTGCAAATATTGTCCTTAATTCACTAAGTTATCTTCACTTTCTTAATAATGTTTTTGAAGAGCATAGGTTTTAAATTTCAATGAAGTTGAATTTGTGCTTTTTAAATCATATATAAGCCATCTTTGCTGAATCCAAAGTCAGAAAGATTTTCTCCTGTTTTCTTCTAAAAGATTTACAACTAACAGTCATATCTTCCTACCTCAACAAGTGTACCCTCACAAGTACCTAAAAGGCCAGGTTCAAAGGTAAAGTTCTCAGACTCTAAGTTCTACATCTAAATGTAGTGACATGAAGGCTACACCTATCCCTCTTCTCTTCTCACTCTGTGATCACCCCTCACTGTGAGAGCCTCACACATGTCCACTTTCCCTAAGTTGCAAGAAGCTGCCTCCTGCTCCTTCTTCAAGCGTAGGTTCCCACACCAACTGTCTGTGTTATACTGGGAAGATAGAGCCAGGAAGATAGAGCTTGTGAAGCTCTGGAAATGGGCTTGTGGCCATTTAGGTAGGGAATTCCAGCTTCCTGGGTACCTAATGTGTGGCCTAGAATGGGCTAAGGGGCTCTGTGTGTGCACATCTCCTTGATTCCATTGTCTTCTCCTCAAGTGAGACCTTCTAAAGTAAAGGGACCAAGTTGTGCCCATTGCATGAATCTAAGTGTGTCACTAAGACTGCCAAATATTAAGGGGGAGAAAATTAGAGGAGAACTAATAGCCACTAGTCACAGAAACATGCACACAAGAGTTTTTGGTCCACCATGGGTTCTCATCCAACCCTAGAAACTGAAAAGGGCATCCATAAAAGCAAAGTGTGAAAACAACCTCAGAGGGATTGATTCAGTCTTGGGTCTTGCAAACCTGGGCTATTATTTCCTCAATTTTCCTGGCATATCTTCCCCAATCAGATTTCAACCTTCATGCCAACAATTTTATCCATATACCTGTGCTTTAACATGGCTGTCTATGGGTCTCCAAGGCCCTAAGGCTGGGATAGTAGGAACCATTCATGGGTGAAGACCTCCTGGCTCCTGGCTCTCTTCATTGGTTACATCCAAAGGCAATGACTCTAAATGCTTCGTGAACACCAAGACCACTGTGTACTAGCTGTTCCCCTAGTTGTGTGGATGGCCTGAAATCCCTCCAAGAATAGAGAGCTCCAATACATCATCACCTTCACAATGAGCTATGTGGTTTGAGTAGGGCCAGCACCTCTGTTCTATCATACATGAACAAACACTGATAAGGAGGTAGTGCAATGCAGGGAGACATTCAGCTCTGCACTGCCCATTAATGAGTGTGCTTTTGTGTTGAAATTCCCTTGATACAGGTAAGGTAAATCTAAACTTCATTTACTCAGCACCAAAGGCTTCCCCAGGACTTAGGGCCAACTCAACAGCAATCTGTCACTTGTCACACACCTTCTCCTGTTGCCTTTCTTTGCTTGGCTGGAACTCTGAGCCATGCTCAAGCAACCATTTCAAAGATTGCCATAGACACTAGAACACTGTGGTAGCAGAAGCTTAGAGAAAACAGATGCCTCCAAGAGGGGGATGGTAACCAGATGGTTTTTATTTTTTGAGGGGTGGAGTAAATGGAGAATGCTCTAGGCAGCAGATTATAGACTGGCATACACTGAAAAAAAATTGAATAGGGGGAGGAATTGGAGTTGACCCACATACAGTGATGTGGAAGGTACTTTCAAGAAAGAAGAAACAGAGAGCTACTGAGGCCTCAATTCGCTCCCTATTAGATGCATCTATATTGCAGATATAGAGACAGAGAAATAGGATTGAATATGATAGCATAAAAATGAAGAAGGAAGGAATGGGTTGGACCACAGCATCCAAGAAAATGGTTGCCTAGTTCCCATTCACAGCACTGATTTATATTCTTTATGGACTCCTGGAAATTCTGGTACTGTTGCTCTATAGAACAATCATGATCAAGCTCTGAAATTCCTAATTATTTCTCTCTTCAGAGTTCTAGTCATCGCCCATCTTCCTTTCCAGTCTGTGTCAAAAAATTACAATAGCTCATGATGTGGAAAGTTCATTTTGGTAAATATTGAGTTTTTAATTACTTATTAATTTAACAAACACTAAGCCCTATGCTGGATATTGGGACTATCATGATGAATGGGAATAGTATGGTTCTTGATATTTTAAGACTTACATTATTATATCAGGGTAGAAGGATAGACAGAAGTAAGCACATAAGCATAATAGAAATATAATCAAATAATAATGACTATGAGGGTAAGTAGCAAAATAGCAAGCAATTGGAGTGAGGGTGGCCAGAGAAAGCATCCTTTGAAAGAAAAATCTTTGAGCTGAAAATTGAATGAGAAGGAGGAAGTCATGCAAAGACCCGGCATGGCTCAGTGGTTGAGATGCAATCTATGAACCAGGAGGTCATGGTTGGATTCCCAGTCAGGGCACATGCCCGGATTACAGGCTCTATCTTCAGTAGGGGGCATTCGGGGCAGCTAACTAATGATTTTCTCTTATCATTGATGTTTATCCCTTCCTTTCTGAAATCAATAAGATATATTTTTTAAAAAGAATGTTCTCTTACCCTTTGCAACATCATATGGACCTGGAAGTTATTGTGCCAAGAGAAATAAGCAGCCAAAGAAAAACAAGTATCATATGATGCCATTTATATGTGGAATCTAATGAACAAAATAAATTGATGAACAAAATAGATCCAGAGGCATGGATGTATGGAACAGACTGACAGATCTCAGAGTGTGTCTGTGTGTGTGGGGTGGGGGGCAGGACAGGAAGAAATTAACCAAAGAACTTATATGCACATATGCATAGCCAACGAACAGAGACAATAGTTAGGTGGAGGTCTTGGGTGGAATGGGAGCTGGGTGGAGTGGGGCAAATGAATGGAAGAAATAAAAGAAATCTACAATACTTCCAACAATAAAAATAAAATTTAAAAAAGAAAAGGGTTCTGTAGATGGGTTACACAAGGTAAATGTTCCTTTAACACTACTGAACAGTACATTTAAAAATGGCTTAGTTGGTAAGTTTTATGTCTGTTTTAGCACAATTAAATTTTTTTAATTAAAAATATAATGTTATCAGAAAGAGAGAGAGAGAGAGAGAAAGAAAGAGAGAGAGAGAGAGAGAGAGAGAGAAACCAAGACCTTTTTACTTTTTGCCCATGCGTTAAAATATTAAGAATGAGAATTTGTCTTCTGTGCTCAGTCCTCACCTAGTCTCTATCTCCAGTGTCTGGCTGTGTACCTGCCACTGCAGCTCATAACTATTCTTAACTCACTTTCTCTTTTCTCTCAGGCCTGTCTCTTGCCTTCTTCCTTTAGATCAGAGGAATTAGATACACATGCACGTGCATGCACACACACACACACACACACACGCACGAACACACAAGCATGCACACACACCTCCTATATTATGTGGGATTTTTCAGAACTTGTTGGTTTTATTTTACTCACCACCAACTCTGTTTCATGATGGTGTTGTATTTTACAGGTCTGTCATTTTGTAGGATCTCATTGGACTGACCTCAGTGCTTTCAGCTCTTTGTTAATGGCCGGAACTTCTTGGCCCTTTTCACTCTCTTCACCTTCTTTGGAATTTCTGTACTAGTGCAAGAGGATTTTTTTCTTGGACTCCCATGTAGCAGTCTTTTTATTGCCCTTTGTATCTTCTTCACCTAGAAGGGCAACAGGGTGACCCCAGAAATTCACTGGATGGGAGGAAGAAGATGGCAACAGGATGGAAAGGAGGGTTTCATGAGAAGAGGCACAGGCAAATGAAGGATTTTATGCCAAACAAGGGACAGGCAGGAGTCTTGGGGGAAGGTAAATCAATGGGAAAGAAAAGGAGGAGCTTGGATGAGGTAGTCTTACCTTGCCACCATATCTGGACCTGCGTTGATGGGGGTTCTTCCTCTTCTTTCTCCGTTTTGTGATTGAAGTTGTTTGTTTTGTGGTCGGAGTTGCTTGTTCCATAACTTTTCTACGTTCCTCTGGTTTCCTGGTAACCTTAGCCATGTTGAACCATCCCTGTGGTCTTCTACAGAGCTCCTAGCCAGACTTAAAAATATCCCTTGCCAGGACAATGAAGAGCCACACCCTTCAGCATTGTTTGTTCAGCTAGGCAGTAGGTAATAAGAGGGAGGGGCTTAGACATCACAAAGCACCAGTTTTGGCTCCTCCCTGTGGTGGGGCTGCTAGGGAAACCAAGATATGCTGCCTGGAGTTGGAGAGAGTGGGCATTTCCTGAACATTCCCCTAAAGGACTTTCCCAAGCTGGCCTGTTATCCCTAGTCATCATCTGCACACATGGCAGGAAGAATATTTTTCCTACATACAGGATTCAGTGTTTGGAAATACATTCATATATCTATTGGCAATCAATTTTTGAGAAGAATGCCAAGAACACTCAATGAAAAATAATTATTTTTATGAATGGTGTTGTGACAACTGGTTATCCATATGTAAAAGAATAAATTTGGACCCCTATTTCTCACCATATGGTACTCAGATGGACTCAAAACAGATTAGACCTAAACATAAGAGTTAAAATTATAATAATAGAAAGCATAGGCAAAAATCTTCATGATTTTTGAATAGGTAATAGTTTCTTAGGTATAACACAAAGGATACAAGCACAAAAGAAAAAAAAACTGAAAATTTGACATTAAAATTAAAACCTTTCGATTTAACAGACCCTATCAAGAAAGTGAAGAGACAAAATTGAATGTACAGAAGTCTAGTAAAAGGATGGGAAGCAAATTTTGTACATCATATACCTGTAAGGGAAATTTAGCTATAATATATAAAGAATACCAAAATTAAAAATATATTTTTTATTGATTTCAGAAAGGGAGAGAGAGATATATAATCAATGATGAGAGAGAATTACTGATTGGCTGCCTCCTGCACACCCTCCACTGGGAATTAAGCCTGCAACCCTGGCATGTGCCCTGACTGGGAATCGAACCATAACTTCCTTGTTCACAGGTCAGTGCTCAACCACTGAGCCACCATGGCCAAACAAGAACAGCACAATTTAAAAGTGACCAAAAGATCTAAAAGACACTTCTCTAAAGAAGATATACAAATGGTGAATTAGCACACAAAAAGATACTCAACATCATTAGCCATCAGAGATATACAAATCAAAACCAAAATGAGATATCACTTCATATCCACTAGTATAACAATAATTTAAAAGTTATATAATAACATGTATTGGTGAGGTTGTGAAAAAATTGGAACCCTCATATACTGCTTGTGCAAATGAAAATGATGCAGCAGTGTGAAAAACAGCCTGGCAGTTCCCCCTAAAATCTAAGCATAGAGTGATGATATGACCCTGGAATTCCCTATCTACCCATGAGAAATGAAAACTATATCCACACAAAAACATATACATGAATGTTCATAGTAGCATTTTTCATAAATGCCAAAGATTGGAAACAACTCAAATGTCCATCAACTGGTGAATGGATAAATAAAATGTGGTACATCCATAGAATGGAATATTATTTGTCCATGGAATTCTAATACCTGCTGCAACCCAAACCTTATAAACATTGTGCTAAGTGAAAAAAGTCAATCATAAAAGACTACATGTTATATGACTCTATTTATATGAAATATCCACATTAGGAAATCTGTAATCACAGAACACCTAGTAGTGATGGCTTAAGACTGGACAGGGAATAGGGATATTGGAAGGTGAATATATTATATCTTTGAATTGTACACTATAAATGGATGAATTGTATGTTTTATGAAATATCTTTGATCTATATAATAAAAGCCTAAGCAACCATTATGGCGAATGACCAGAGGACTGGTCACTATGATGCATACTGATTGCCAGGGGGCAGACGCTCAATGCAGGAGTTGCCCCCTGATGGTCAGTGTGCTCCCACAAGGGGAGCACCGCTCAGCCAGAAGCTGGGCTCATGGCTGGTGAGTGCAGTGGCGGTAGTGGAAGGCTCTCTCACCTCTGTGGCAGTGCTAATAAGCAGTGAGCAAGCAGGCAGTAAGGAGCGAAAAATTCCAGACTGCGAGAGGGATGTTGACTGCAGGTTTAGGCCCGAGCCCCATGGGGAATGGGCCTAAGCCATCAGGTGGACATCCCTTGATGTGTCCTGGACTGTGAGAGGGTGCAGGCCAGGCAGAGGGACACTTCCCCAATGCACAAATTTTGTGTACCAGACCTTTAGCATGTTAATAAAGCTATTTTAAAAAGATGAACAAGAACTGTCCCCATGAATATTGTTTATTATTTAGTACTTTATAATTAAATTAAAGGCTCAGTGCACCAATTTGTGCATGGGTGGGGTCCTTCGGCCTGTCCAGCAATTGGGGCTGATCAGGGGGTTGGCCTGCCAGGAGGAAGGACCATAGAAGTTTAGTCCCAGCAGCAAGCTAACCAAAGGCCGACTCTGCAAGGAATTGGGCTCCCTCCTCCCTCCTGACTGGGTCCAGGGTTTGGGGAACCAGATTTGTGGCTGTCAGGGTCCCAGCAGCAAAGTCTGTGTCAGTGCACATCATAGCTACTGGTCGTTCCAGTTGTTCAGTCATAATGGTCACTTAGGGTTTTATAAATATAGAAAGTTATTTATAATCAGCCCTGGCCAGCATGCTCCGTGGTTAGACCACCGGCCTATGGACCAAGGGTCAGGGGTTCAATTCTGGTCAAGGGCATGTACCTGGCCCTCGTTGGAGGATGTAAGGGAGGCAGCAAATTAATGTGTCTCTCTCACATCAATGTTGCTCTCTCTCTCCCTCCCTTCCTCTCTTCCACTCTATCTAAAGAAAAAATCAATATAAAAAGTATCCTTGGGTGAGGATTAACAATAACAACAAAAAGTCCTTCACAATCAGAACTTTTGTAAAGAACTTTACCATTCATAAGCTGTGGATTTTAGGTGAATAATTGTCTTCTCTTCCTGACTTTTGTTTCTTCATCTGTAAAATGGGGTTTATAAGAGTACCTATCTTATAAGGTGATCACCAAGATTAAATTAAATAAATGGTGATTTTCAAACATGAAAATATGATGACCACAAGAATATATCTGTGGACTCCTGAAAATTTATCTTGTGGTTTCAAGCTTGACAATCAATGCCATTTTCATTCAAAACCATCACCAATACCAGTGCTGAGAAGACACAAGAGACAAGTATCATAGTTCAAGATTATCCAGAATATACTCACTCATCAAAATTTAAACAGAACTTTTTATACTTACCATCAAGAACTCACTGAGGCCCAGCAGTGTGGCTCAGTAGTTGAGCGTCGACCTATGAACAGAAGGTCACGGATAGGTTTCTGGTCAGGGAACATGCTTGGGTTGCGGGCTTAATCCTCAGTGTGGGGCATGCAAGAGACAACTGATCAATGATTCTCTCTTATTATTGATGTTTCTCTCGTCTTATCACTTCCTCTCTGAGATCAATAAAAATATATTTTAAAAAAATAACTCACTGAGAATATATCTACTGCAACTTAACTCTCCTATGCTGTTGGAGAGAGTATAAAGTGTTATAATTACTTTGGGCAACTAGTTGGCAGTCAGGATACCTATAATGGAACACTATTCAGCCTTACAAAGGAAGGAAATTCTGCCCCATGCTACAATATAGATGAACCATTGAGAACACTATGTTACATAAAATAAGCCAGTCACAAAAAGATAAATACTACATGATTCTACTTATATGAGGTCCCTAGAGTACTTAAAATCACAGTGACAGAAAGTAGAATGGTGGTTGCTAAATGATGTAGGGGAAAGGGGAATGGGGAAGTGCTGTTCAATGGATATAGAGTTTCAATTTTGCAAGATTAAAAAAATTCTAGAAATCTGTTGCACAATATGATATTGCTAATACAACTGAACTATACAATGGTTAATACAGTAAATATTATGTGTTTTAAGCACAATTTTTAAAAATAAAAATAAATGTTGTTAAAGTTAAAAAAAGAGAGAAGTATTTGCTGTTGAGCCAAAAAACAGTCAGAAGAGCTGGCAGCTGGAAGACCAAATAGTACTAACACAGCACTAAAGTCAATCTCTTCTGTCTGTTTGTTCTGGCATCAAAGTCCAGATTCTCAATGAAAAGCCAACACAGTTGCATTTTGGAATCACCTGAGGAGATATGAAATTTTCTTATGTTTGAGCCTCATCTCTAGATATTCTGACTTACTTTGTCTGGGATATGGCCTGGTAATTTAAAAACAAAAATACAAAACAGGTGATGCTGAATATAGCCAAGATGAAAAGCCACTGATCTAGAAAGACTTAGAGTTGGTTTGCAAGTTTCCTTGGGAATATATGATAAATATAGAAGTCCTGGTACACTTGAAAAGGTCGAAATGAAGTTGCTGGTGGGAATGGAGAGGAGACAGAATCAATTGAGATGGGTGATGACTGGAGTGGTGGAAGAAAGTCAAGGGAAACTTCCAAGTTTCTGACTTGAACAACAGGAAGGATGGTAGCTTGATTCTATCATGTGGGTAAGATTGGAGAGAAGACCATTATTTGCAGGGGATGTCCATGGATTCAGCTTAAGAGACTTCTTGAGCTCCCACTATCTATTAAAGGTCCATGTAGAGGCAGAGTAGGAATTGGATATAATTGTCTGGAGCTTGGGAAGATATCCACAGCAGAGGTTAATTTGTGTATCATTTAAAGGTATAGGAATTGACAAAAATTACCTAGGGAGGAAATATATAATGAGAAAAGAGAGCTCAGAACCATGTTCTTGAGTATTCCAATACTGGCTTGGGAAACTGAAAAAAATGTAGAGATTTAAAAAATGGTAAAATTAATAACAGCTAATATTTACTAAAAAGTGCATTGAGCCCTGTTCTCCAAGCTAAAGACTACTTGTTTTAACTCACTTAATCCTTACAACTTTATGAGTTGGGTCATTATAATATTCTTTCTGCTTTCCCTTCTGCTCCATATCTGAGCAAGTCAGGTGCTCTGCTCCTTTGCACCAGTGGAAATCTTAAACCATGAAAAGCCCAGACCCCATGCACAAACTACCACCCAGCCCAACCTCTTACACAATTAAAATCCTAAGGCATGGACCACCATTTTACAGCTGTTTCACTTTAAACAGAACCTGAGCCCTTACCCTGGGGGAAACTTTGTGCTGTTTACCATGTGAGTAATCAACTCTATTAGTTTCCTATAACAAACTACCACAACTTGATTGCATAAAGCAACAAAAAAAGTATTTTCTCATGGTTCTGGAGTCTGAAATCAGTTTCACTTATCTGAAACTTAACATGTCAGCAAGACCACACTTTCTCTAAAGGCTCTTTGGAAGAATCTATTCTTAGTTTCTTTCAACCTCTGGTGATTGCTGGAATCTCTTGGCTTATGGCCTTGTTGCTTCAATCTTCAAAGCTGGCATCAATGAATCTCTCTGCTTCATTTCCACATCACCTTATGCTCTATGTGCCTGTCAAATCTACCTTTGTCTCCCTCTTATTAAGATAAATGGACTGCATTTATGGCCTACCTACAAAATCCAAGATGAAGTCCCCATCTCAATATCTTAACTTAGTCACATCTGCAAAGATTCTTTCTTCAAATATGGTAAAATTTACAAGTTCTAGGGATTAAGGCCTGAAATCTCAAGGATCCATTTCTCTGCCTACCACAACATCCATTGGTACCACGTATCATTTTTCCCAACATCCAAAAATTCTTGTCTGGGAGGATTGCTCAGTATCCATCAGGGAAAGCTAGGTACCTCAGTAAAACAGGAATATTATTCCTAATTCATAGCTGACAGGACTGAAGGCACACTGGAAGTTGTGGAAGTTAGAAAAAGTTGCACTTAGTTATGTTTTCTTTCAATGGGACAATTCCTTAATTACCTAAAAAAAATCTGTTGAGCCCTTTACAGCAGGTCCCAGCTTAGAGGGCACAATCTTCTTAGCATAATTAGGCTTGACCTTATGACACTCCCTAGATCCTTCCTAGGTAGCTAATGGGCTGTGGGAGGTGCAGGGCAAAAAGCAAAAGGGGCATCTGAAATGCAATGAGCTGGCCTGGAAGTTGTAGGGTGTGGCTATAGGGTTAAGCCTCAGACTGACCTGTTGGCAAAGCCACAAACAAGTCCCAGTTTAGAGGGCAAAGTCCTCTCAGCATAATTAGGCTTGACCTTATGATGCTCCCTAGATCTTATCAGGGTAGCCAATGGGCTGTGGGAGGTGCAGCAAGTGCTGCCAAAACAAGTGAAATTTATAAGAACAGTGTAACTACGGTGACCACTACCTTGTTTACCTCTGACTATAAAATAAAGGCTCAGCTGATAAGGCAAACCCTTGTTTTGTAAAAACTGCTGTTTGGAATTCTCTGCTGTTTCTCTTATTCTAAAAAGATAACTTTGCTTTTTAGCCTGCCTTAGTCTGCTTGAATAATGAGGACAATAAACTTAGCTGTCTGACCTTGTAGGCCAGAGATTAGATATGCACATACTCTCAATGCCATGCCAGGTGCATTTTTTAATTAGATAGAACTGTAGTTTTCAAGGCTAGCAGCGAGATAACCACTAACTGCACAGAGGGCTGGCTCCTTAATAAAAAGGGAAGTTCTGCTTGTTCGATTGCTTAGAATTTGAAATCATTTTCTCTAAGCCCACTGCGGTAAATAAAGCATAACTCCAAACTCTCTTGCATTGCTTGATTATTCCGGTTCTCTGTAACATAATTTGGTGCTTTGGCCCAGAAAACCAACCCATGCTTGGCTTTTTAGCCTCCAGTGAGGGGATCGGGTTTGGGGCCCAGGGGCATTGGACAGGCCTTTGGGAGGCGCCGCTCTGCTGATTTAGCAGAATTAAACTGAGGGACTCTGGACGCTCCCGGACCTCAGCCCAGGACCTGGCCAGCATCTGGAGAGAGCGGATGGACACTTCTGGACCTCTTGACAGAATCGGTAAGGTGGGGGACGGATCAGTTCAGCCCACTCCAAGTGAGTGGAAGGGGAGATTGATTACCTCCCTGGAAACGATACAGCTTCCTCAGGCAAATCAGGAATTTGGTGGATTGTTCGTTAAACTGAGTGAATGTCTGGTGAAAGTGCGTGACTGTGGAGGGAAGGGGCCTGCCCTCTCCTCTCCTTTGTGTGGCTCCACGACCTTGGTTACGGAGTCCGAGTGGGCCCCAACCTGCGGTTCCACAATTAGTCATATGGCAAAACGGTGACTCACCCCCATGTGGAGGTGACCAGGCCCGGGGTTTATACGGGTGCACCTTAGCTAAGACGAATCTAAGCTCCCAAGGGACATGGCCAGGCTGGCATCTGAGTGAAGATCTGTGAAAACAGGTCACCCCCTCCCTTGTCTGTCTCGTGCCACCGATCATCATGGGGTCGGGACAGAGTAAACCCACTGTTCTCAATTGTATGTTAAAAAAATTTAAAAAGAGATTTGATAGAGATTATGGAATTAAAATAAATTCTAAAACACTGAGGAAATTCTGTGAAGTAGAATGGCCAGCCTTCAGGGTTGGTCGACCCTTGGAAGGCTCTTTAGATGTAGGATTGGTCAGGGCAGTGTAGAATGTAGTCACAGGAGATCCTGAAGACCCAGCTCAGTTTCCCTACATAGACAGCTGGTTAAAAATTCCTCAAACCTTGCCACCTTGGGTCTGGTTCTGTGTGTGCAAGAAGGGACAGAGTAAGGTATTAGTAGCAGGAGTAAAGAGGCAAGAGCAGGCTAAGGAGAGGCAGGCAGGGCAAGAGCAGGTCCCTCAGAAAGAAGTTCAACCCTCTATACTTCTGGACTCCTCTGAGGAAGTTCCACCAGTGTTACCACCTCCATATGAGCCACAGACAGCACTAAGTGACCCCCCTGCTAGCCTGGAAGGTCCGGAAAGTCTGGAAACACCACCTCCCTCTATCTCCCCTCCACCAGGCTCTCCAGAGCCAGTTGGGCGGCGCTTGTGTTCAGCCGATCAAGGGCCCAAACAACAGCCGGTACATCAGACGCCTCTCAGGGAGATTTGGGGTGCCCAAGTGCTTGGTGAAGATGGGACCTTACAGGAAGGAAGGCCGGTCTATTATTATCAGCCCTTTACCACAACTGACATTCTGAATTGGAAGCAACACACCCCAGCTTATTCTGAAAACCCTCAGGCCATGGTAGATCTAGAAATGATCTTCCAGACCCAGAATGCCACTGGGTGGACTCCAAGCAGCTCCTTTTTGCATTCTTTAATACTGAGGAGCGCATGAGAGTAATGAAAGAGGCTCAGAAGTGGCTCCAGACCCAGGCCCCGGCAGGGACATTACACACAGACAGATGGGC
>PVJC01013802.1:0-25555 GCA_004026665.1 Murina feae
ATTCCTCTGGCCACTGCTTAGATTCCTTGCAGGCAAGCTCATCCAAGAAACAAACACCTAGGACAGCAATTTTCCCTTCATTGTCTCTGGGAATCAGTCACAGTAAGATAATTAAGCCAAAACCCAAATGGCTTAAATTTTCTAGGATTGTAGTCTTTCAGGTGTTGGCCCAGTCTTATCAAAAAATGATTTTGCAATAACCAAGGCAAGAAGAGAACAAGATGGGAAAATAATGCAGAGTCACGTATCAGCTCTAAAATATTTCATTAACCAAAGTAAGTCCCATGGTCATGCTTAAGCTCCAAGGGGCTGGGAATTTTAATCCTCCAGTACACCAGGATGAGAAGAGAACCAAATATTAGTGGATAGTGATGATGTCTATCACACCTTGCTAGTTGCAATATTTCCAACATTAGTTTCTATTATCATATCATCATAGCCTTATTTATTAAAAAGAACCATAACAAAATATTAATAATTCTTAATATTTGTTGAGCACTTACTGTGCACCTCATGTACCAGACATTACTGAGAACTTTACATAAATATCTTACTTATTCCTCAAAACAGCACTATGCACAAATAAAACAGTTACAGAAGATGGAATTGAGGCTGAGAATGTTAACTACTTGCCCAAAGTCACACACAGCTATAAAGTGGCAGATCCCAAATGTAATCCATGTCTGTATGAACCTAAAGACTGAAATTAATAAGACTACAGGTTTATGGATACAAATCTGAGAGAAATTGTGTATCCACATTCAAAATCCTAGTAGACATGCCTCTGATATGTAACTTCTAGGAGAGATTGTTGGTGGTATACTACCTATATGAAGGTTAAGCTGGGCCAATACAGATGAGGAGATTCAAGTTTAGGTTCAAAAACTGAGTGAATCAGGTGAGTTGTAACCTGTGTGTATGAACACTGATCAAAGACAAACCCATAGGGACATAGCAGAGCCAGTCAGAGCACAGAGAGCCAATCAGGTTTAGAGAAATTAGTCAACAATAATGTATAGAACATAAGACCTGAGGGGCCGAGAACAAAGTTCTGCTGAAGTGGACCAAATCAATGCCATCAATCTACCTAGAGATGTTGATTTCATACAAAAATAATTCCATGGTCTTAGTCACTCTCTGTCCCAGAGAAGGACATAATTCCGAGCATTAATTACCCATAGAAATGGAAATAAATTTAATAATGTGGATCTTTCATTCCACATGGGTATCAGGTAGGGATCTCGAATAAAAGTACAGGTTGAGGGGAAAGTGTCATACATGAATGATATATGCAGCTCATATTCCAGAGTAGGAAGGAATTCGAAAAGAAAGGGTCTCAGTATCTTGGTTCAAGTTGCTGTAGTAGAACCACATAGATTGGATGTAAATAACAACTATTTATTTCTTACAGTTTGCAGTCTGGAAGTCCAAGAGTGCTAGCATGGTTGAGATCTTGGTGAGGGTTTACAGACAACCATTTCCTTCATCATATCCTCCCAGGTCAGAAGGAGAGCTAGCTCTTTTCCTCTTCAAATAATGACAGGAATCCTATTATGAGCGCTCTCCCATCATGACAATGAAGGAAGGATCCCAAATGCCTCACCTCCAAATACCATCACATTAGGGCTTCAACTCAGTTATAATGCAAAGGTCACTACACTAGAATTCAAACGTCTGCTGAACTTTCCAAATTATTGACTCTTTGTACAAACTGTTTTTTCAGAAGTGTTTGCATATTAAGAAAACTGAACTGCTTATCTTTGTACAGTTGTTCTAGGTTTTTCCAAACTTGGTATTGTCCATTCCATTGTCTATGAAAGACCTGATCTTAATTCTTCTTAAGGCCATAGGATGAGCATAACAAGTCAATGAGATAAAGAAGTAATCGCATTTTCTCAGTTGCTTTTCCCCTACTAAATACATTGAGCAGTACCCAGATGTTATCCTAGGCATTTCCTTGAATGTTGTTATCTTTAACTATACCAGTAATAGATAGAATTATTCACTTGAAGTCTTGGAGAAGGATAAAAGAAGGGTATAGCCCCACACATATATACATAACCCACAGCTCAGAATTTTAGAGAGCACTATGTGAATGTCTCAGGAGTATTCTAATCATTTTATTATTTTTTCTGGACCAAAATTTTGGACTCCTGGTGAAATACAATTATAATATTCATTTGTCTAAGATACAAAGGAACAAATCTCTCTCATCCCATCAATCTACCTAGAGATGTTGATTTCATATAAAAATGATAAGAATAAAACAAGGAGAATTTCTAAACAGAAGGCCTCTGAACAGACGATATGAGATGTTACTCCTTCCCCAATACAGATATGCATTTCCATATATTAGAAAAGGGAATATTGACCTTGCCACACTATGCTTACAAAAATTGGTCATAATCTTTGAAGACAAGGTAAGCCCTGCCACTGCCTGCTGCACCCCTGGTTACAAGTATCATGGAGACCCTTAGAGTTTAGGAGAAAGAGAGCAGAGATACATACTTAAGAAAGAAGGGTGTGGGCATGCTCTAGCAGGAGCACACTGTGGTGGGTCCTTTGTCTTTTTTTAGTAGGGGGCCAGGAGGTATTTTACAGGAGGTCTCAGGGGAGGGTCTTAACGGAATATTCATTAGTTTTCCAGGTGTGTCCTTCAACATATTGATTCATCAAAATGTGTGTATTAAGGGATCAGGGTTTCTTTTCTGGTTAGTTTCATTTTTAAAAAAACATCACTGAAGAGGAACCAGCCCTAAGGCCAGTCTGCCCAGGAAGGTCTGGAATGTGAAAACTATTTGCTCCTAAGTGTCCCCAGTTAAGGAAGATACAACCTTGTGATTTATTACTTGGCTCTAAATTACTCAAATTATTTAGCTTTGTTTAATTATTTTGTCTCGGTTTCCCTTATTCCACTTGTCAAGGAATTTCCCTAGCTTCTTACTATCCTGCTTCACCTATAGAAGAAAAAAAATGTTACAATGTGGTTCCAGAAGTGTCACAATCCATTTGGAGAATTTGCTAAGGATTTCCCATAGCAGCAGTTAAGTGTATTATTTGAAAGTGCCAAGAAGAGGCTTAAGCCTAAGCCAATAACTATAATCATTTCCTGCTTCCTCATTCATTGGAAAATTTGTACCAGTAGTCACAGTGCTGGAGAAAATTGTCATACTAGTTTAATACTCACATAATATAAAACTAGGCGTGGTCATAAACATCCTTGTAGTTTTTTCTTTATGATAACAAATAAGTAGATAATTTTGCTTTATTATAACATTTCAATTACTTGTGTTAGTATTTCATAGTACAAAAAAAGTGACTACTTCAATGAAATATATTTTTGTGTCAGGATGATAGGTGGAAAGTCATAGAAAATAAGGAAAAGTTTGATCATTGCTGTTTCTGCTTTTTTTTCTTTTTTTTTTTTTGATTGTAAAATATCTATTCTCAAATCATAGTCCATTCATATTCATAATATCTTAGATTACTCATTCACATCTTTGTAACTAGTCTCAAACCTTAAACACATCTTCCCCCATTCTCACGCTCAAGTGATACCTAACTAAGCACTGAGAATATGAAGCAAAACTGAGAGTAAAAGAGAGAAAGGAGTTGAAGACCATGAATTTAGATAACTCTTGCTAGTTTTGTCCCTAACCTCTTAATACTGAAGTGTCTTCGGAGCTCAGTCTTGGACTTTTCTATTGATAAGCATTTATTTAGGATGAATCTATGTTTTAAATATCACCTACATACTTCTGACCTCTCCCCTGAACTTCATAATTCTCTATTCAATGACCTATTCAAGATTTCCAGTTGGTTGTCCAAATAAGTATCTCAAACTTAGTATCTCTTTACAAAATAACTACTGATTTTTCCCCCAAAACCTACATCCTGGAGCTTTCTCACTTCAGTTCATGGAAACTACTTCCTTCCAATTGCCTACATCAATAAATTTAGAGTAATGGCTACTCCTCATTTACTCTCATGGGGCACATCTAAACTATCAGCCTGTTCTATTGGTTTTACAAAAATATAATATCCACAATCCAATTCCTCCTCATAGTGTCTATTGCTACCACCTATCAAAGTCACTATCATGTACTAATTTCCCTTTTATTCTCTGTCTCTTGTGCCAACCCTGCCAATGTGGTCCCCACAGAGCTAAAATGATCCTATTAAAACATAATTCAGGGCATTTATTTCTTCTGCTCATAATCCTCCAATGACTTTTCATCTCAGAGCAAACAAGGTTCTTAAAATGTCCTTTCATTTCTTACCCAAGTTATGCCACTATTTATCTCCCTGAACCCATTGAGTGATACTCTTTAATACTCTTGTGCTTGCTCTCACTGTTCCAGTCAATCTGGCCTTCTGCTGTTCTGGGAACTTCTCCCAGGTCTTTGTATTGTAGATCCCAAAACATAGCATATTCTGCTCAAAGACATGGCTCACTCCCTCAGCTTCTAAAGTCTGCTTAAATATTATCTCTTTGGTTAGGTCTTCCCAGACCACCATAACATTTTCCACTCCATTCTGTCTTTGTCCAGGCTGCTACAACAAAATACCATAGACTGGGCGGCCTAAAAGGCAGAATTTATTTGTCACAGTTCTGAGGATTGGTAAGTCTAAGGTCAAGGTGCCAGCAGATTCGGTCCCTGCTAAGATCCATCTTCATGGTTTGCAGATGGCCACCTTTCTGCTACATCCTAACATAGCAGGGAGAGAGAGAGAGAAAGAGCGACAGAGACAGAAACAGAGAGACAGAAAGAGAGAGGAAGAGAGAGAATTCTAACCCCATCCCATCATAAGGACCCCATTCTCATCTAAATCTAACTGCCTCCCAAATGCCCCACCTCAAATACCCTCATATGGGGATTAGAGATTCATCATACAAATTTAGGGACAGAAACAAACATTACCTTTAAATGCCCATAATACTTAATAAACTATATGTTTTATTTATAAATATGTATACAAATACACACATATTTACAATATATACACATATAAATGTTTAATTGTTGGTCTCACCTCGTTATTGTGCACACTCTATGAGGGCAGGAATATTTTATCTACTTTATTTAATTATGTATATCTCCAGAAATTAGAAAAGTGATTGGTTGTTAATAAAAATTTGTGGAATGAATGACTAAATGAGTCCAACCTTTTTCTTTATGAGATCTGAAAATATTCATGGAGATATACCAAATAGGCTAGAAAATATAGTCTTCTAGTTAGTGAGTATATAAGGAACATCTAATATTTAAAAATTGTTTCCACAATATAAATCTGTGATTAATTTTTCCCTCATAAAAGTCTCTAATTCATTGAAAAAGTCCTTAATTGTTACTTTTCCTCCCACATATTTCCACAAACTACACAGATTTGACTAAATAAGGTTTTCTAACACAATATTTGCTTTCATTAAATTCATACTAACTCTGGAACAAAAGCACATCTTTCAAACAACTAAGAAAGCTTCATGGTTTCATTGTCATCTATTTTAGTGAGTTTATGTTAAAACTAGGGGCCCGGTGCACAAAAATTTGTGCACTGGGGGGTGGGGATACCTCAGCCCGGCCTGTGCCTTCTCACAGTCTGGGACCCCTCTGGGGATGTCCACCTGCTGGTGTGCCTGGTCAGCCTGGGTGAGGGGCTGATGGCTGTTAGCAGTCTGGCCAAGCTCCCCAGTGGGGACCCTCACCCCAGAGGGTGTGACAAGCCTGGGTGAGGGGCTGAGGGCAGTTTTCAGCCTGGCCACAGCTCCCACTGACCTCCGGGCCATCCGCCTGGGAAGCAATTGGGTGGGCGCGGCACAGGCAGGGAGGTTTCAGGCTCCCTGCATATGCCCCTGGCCACCTGATGGCTTCCCAGAGCCGGCCGGCTAGTCCTGCCCTGAGGCTTCTGCCTGGGAGGCGATGGGGTGGCGGCGGCCACCCGATGGCCTCCAAGGAGGGAGCCTCCGGGGCCTGGCCGGCTGATCCTGCCCCCGGAGGCTTCTGCCTGGGAAGGCATAGGCCGACTCAGGGTGCGGGATGCCTTCCCAGGATGGAGGCTCCCAGATGGCGGAGGCTGCAGCTCCAGAGAAGCCGCAGACTCAGGCTGTGGCCTCCACCATCTTGGCTAGGCTAATTTGCATAGTCACTCTGATTGGCTGGTGGGCGTGGCTTAGGCCGTCCCGAAGAAACGGTTAATTTTAATATTACTCTTTTATTAGTTAAGATAAGAAATAATTTAAGAAAAAAAAGCAATACAATATAGTGAAATATGGGGAACTACTCATGGTAACATACTACAGATTTATTAACAACTTACATATTTATTTTCTTCATTTCTTATTTGAAGTGTAACCCTCCAATCTATTTTTATAAAAGTTATATTTAATGTTAAGGGGCTAAAATTGACATTTAAAACATACAAAACATACAGTTTAGAAAGCACATAATGAAACCCATGAGGATTTATGTTTATAAGAGAATTTGACCAAGTTTTACCATTCCCAAAAGAGTTAAGTTGGATCTATAATAGGCCAGAAATCTTACAAATTCTGTCAAATGTTTTTGCAAAACAAGAATAATGTAAAATGATTTTTAAGTGATTGATGTGACTAAGCAAAACTTATTAAAATGTACCTTATGTGTGGTAGTGAGCCATTACTATCAGGTCAGATTAAAATAATACATCCAGTATTTCATCCTGAATTCCAAACTTATAGCATAATCATTAATTAAAACATTCTAAATGTGTTCTCATACAAATGATCTTAAAATTCAAAAGAGCAACTTGAAGTACAAATGGTGGAAGACACCTATCAGAATGGCTACCAACAATAAATCAACAAACAAGTGTTAGCGAGAATGTGCAGCAAAAGGAACCCTCGGACACTGTTGCTGGGAATGCAGATCGGTGCATCCACTGTGGAAGCAGTAAGGAGCTACCTCAAAAAATTACAAATAGAACTGCCTTAGAACACTGTGATTCCACTTCTAGGGATATTCTGAAGAAACCCAAAACATTAATTCAAAAGAATATATGCTCCCTATGTTCACTGAAGCATTATTTACAATAGCCAAGATTCGGAAGCAGCCCAAGTGATACCAGAACTGGTGAGCAGGAATTTTTACCGGGGTCTTGTTTCATGGAATGGAAGAATGAAGCCACTGATCAGAGGGGTCAATTGGGGGAAAAGGAGACATATGTAAAACTTTAGACAATTAAAAAGGCAGGAGTTTATTGCAAACACAGGCACCCAGCTTACTTCCTCACTTGAGAAATTCAAATGGTTCCTCCACTTCCACTCCCCCTGCCCCCCTCACCCCCAAACATTCTGCTCTTCCCCTTATATATGCTAATGTTACTCTTTGTCTATCTGTGCTGCTCTCTGATTGGTTCCTGGCTTTTTATTTTGCATTTAAAAGAAAAACATCCTTGTTTCAAAACACCCTGTTTTTCTGCTAGCCCATTTTTCTGCAAAACATTTTTTTTTTGCTTCAGGTAGCTCCACGATTTCTCCTTCTTCCGTCCCTTCCCTTATCTACCTAATTCTGCTTTAACTCCTTTCACAAGCACACAAATGAGTGAGTAAAAAAAAAAATCTGTGATAGATTTACACAATGAACTACAATGCAGCCATAAAAAAATAAGGAAATCTTACCTTTTGGGACAGCATGGAGAGCACTACAGTAAGTGAAATAAGCCAGTCAGAGAAATACAAATACCATATGACTTCATTCATATCTGAAACCTAATGAACAATATAAACTAACAAACAAAAATAGAAACAGACTCATAGAGAACAGACTGATATCTGTCATAGGTGAGAGGGATTGCACGGCTGGGTGAAGAGATTAAGCAAAACAAAAATCATAAAAAAAACCTCATACTCACATACAATAATATGGTGATTACAAGAGGGAAAAGGGTAGGGAGAGGTAGAAGAAGATATAAGGGAGAAAAATGGTGATGGAAAGAAACTTGATTGGAGCAACGAACATGTAATACAATCATTATATAGTCAAAAAATTACAGAACTAGAAATACCACTATTTTGAAAATTCATTTTATTATCCTCTATTATGAACTCTATTTGGCAAAGAGATTTGGAAAATTCACTAGATAATTTTTAAATTTATATTAATAGGAACAACATAAATTGTTTACTGCTATTTAAAATTATTAATGATGGCAATCAATAAATAGCAGCATTACAACATAAAGGTTAAACATAAGTATTTATTTTCTGTCTGCCCTTAGAATCTATGATTTGCATGAATATAATTCAAAAATATTAAGACTATTGGCCAATTATTTCTGACTTTCAGGAGGAAAACAAATTCATAAACACACATTGCTTAAAACATAATTAAATGTCAGGAGTTCCCAAAGGACCCATGATAGAAACTGGACTCATTCCCTGCTGGGTGTATATCAAGCATCAATAAGCCTAATTAAGAGTGTGAAATATCGGAGATTCTGAAAAAAAAAAAACTAAATAAGGACAGCAAGAAATAGCAATGAGAGGTGCTTGGGAACAGCTCCGAACTAAAACGTAAATATCTAAATGATGTCAAAGTCCAACTAAGATAGTATTAAAGATGGCATTCTGACCTAAAATGTCTTCCTAATATATGTTATTCCTACGAGTTTAGCTCATTTCTCTGACTTAGGGACTTGTTGAGTATTTAAAAGTCATCTTTAAAATTTGAAGCTACTCTGTACAGTTATGTATTAAATTTTGATCAGGAAGCTTCAAAATGGGATTTGTGTATAGTCCTCTGAGAGATACAGTAGGACTCAGTGAGAAGAAAGTGCTGTTTCCATTGCCAGAAACTTGCCTCTCACACCTTCAAACTTTTGATCAATGCTGCACGCTGGGAGATTAAGTTCTCTCCTATTTAAAAGGTTAAATGATCCACTTAACCAAAATATCCTTCAAAAAGGTGCCTTTGCCTTCTTCTTATTCAAGTATTGTTTTGTGCATTGTCTCCTACAGCCTAGTCAACAGTTTAAAATCCTGTCACTTCCTATGGAGCCTAAGTTGACACTCCCGATACTCGAGCTGTCTCACTCAAATATTTTTGAGTCATAGCTAAAAGTCAAAGAGATATCAAGAAAATGAAATATCGAAGAACATAAAAACCCTGTGTTAGGAGTGCAGTTATGCGTGACTGCCATTTGCTTATTGAGGAGCCCTGGTAAACCCTTTCAGAAGCTCCATTTCCTGTTACTTGCCCTTCTAATTGCTGTATTGTTATAAAAGAACTAGGGACCCCGTGCACAAAATTTGTGCACTGGGGGGGGGGGGGTTCCTCAGCCCAGCCTGACCCCTCTCACATACTAGGAGCCCTCAGGGGGTGTCCTACTGACAGCTTAACCCCGCTCCCTGTTCCCTTTGGGGAGTGGGCCTAAGCCGCAGTCTGGCCTCCCTTTGTGGGAGGCGACCAGGCTAATCAGGGGAAGCCTCCAGCCCCATCACCCCACTGCTGCAGCCACTGCCAGTCACCACAGCCACCAAGGTGTTTTCATCAACATGGACTCCAGTCCCTTCACCATGAAGAAATGACAACTTTTTTTAGGCATTTTCAAGATGTGTCTTTCATAGGATATGACATTTCTTTCTTTCTTCTTTTTTTGTTTTATCCTCACCTGAGGATATGTTTCCATTGATTTTTAGAGAATGTGGAAGAGAAGGGAAAAACAGAGAGAAACATCACAGTGAGAGGAACACTTTGATTGATTGCCTCCTGCATATGCCCTGACCTGGGAGGACCCTACAGCCTACGTACATGCCCTTGGTCAGAATTGAACCCAGACCCTGCAGTTAGCAGGCTGAGGCATTATGCACTGAGCCAAACTGGCTAGGGAGTGTGGAGGAAAAACCCTAGGTTGCCTTTTGGATTCCTATTACCCAAGTTACTAAGAATATCAGTGGCATACAGGGAGCTTAGCCAATGAACGGTCAGAAAAGGTGTTTCCTCTGTAGTTCACTCCCATCACCGGCTCCACCCCTGCCCCTCCAATCCCAGCCCACCCCTGCCCAGGCTTATAACTTCTGGCTGAGTCTGCAGGCCTGGCAGAAGACCCCTAAGCCCCTTCAATTGCCAGCTTCACAGAGCCCAGGCCTCTGTGATCACCGGCTCTGATCCTGCCCCCTGCTATCATGGGCTCCACCCCTGCCCCACTACAGCCTGGCCAAGGCTGCAGCCCTGGGTAGGGGATCCCCAGACCCCTGCTTTACCAGCTCCACCAGTGCCCAGACCTCTGTGATCACAGGCTCTGCCCCTGCCCAGGCCTGAGGCCTCTTGCCCAGGCCTTATGCCTGGGCAGGACACCCTCATACCCCTCTGATCACTGGCTCTGCCTCTGCCCCCTCTGATCACCAGCTCTGCCCTTGCCCATGCCTGAGACCTCTAGCAAAGGCCTCTGGCCTGTGGCAGGGGACCCCTACCCCCTCTGATCATCTGTTCTGACCCTCAAGACCCCTGCCTCCCCCGCCACCTGCCTGACCACTTCAGTTGTGGGGCTGAGCCAGACTGGGCACCGCCATCTTGTAGCTATGGGGGTGGCCATCTTTGTGACAGAGTGACACCTAATTTGCATATTACTCTTTTATTAGATAGCATGTGGCTATGGGCACCACCATCTTGTGGCTATGGGGGCAGCCATCTTTTTGACAGAGTGACCCAAATTTGCATAATACTCTTTTATTAGATAGGATAAATATTTAACATACACTGTTAAATAATTTTTTGCCTTCATCCCACCCCCCAAAAAAATAAATAGATCATGCTGCTAGCACCATAGCAATAGATACTAATTATCCAACTATTTTATTTATTGGAACTTTCTTTTCCTAAATCAGTTAAAGAAGGAGGGTATGTTGTACAAATTTTCCATAGACCAATGAACTTGATTTTGGTTAAAGTGAGAAATATAGATATTCTCTAAAACAGGGGTCCTCAAACTTTTTAAACAGGGGGCCAGTTCACTGTCCCTCAGATCATTGGAGGGCTGGACTATAGTTTTAAAAAAACTATGAACAAATTCTATGCATACTACACATATCTTATTTTAAGCAGGACAGGCAGCGGCAGCAAAAACACCCGGCATGTGGCTCGCAAGTCATAGTTTGAGGATGCCTGCTCTAAAACATGTTACGTGAAGATGTGGCAGGCTATAGTTATATTTGGTTTCTTACCATTTCTATGCTTCATTTGGCCCCAGAAAAGCTTTATTATAGAAGACCAGTTTATTCCATAAACTTCAATAGACTTCAATCTGACATTTAATCCATCAAACCCCTTTGCCCAACAGAGAAAGGTTTGCAAAGGTTTTCCTGGTGAACTTGCTAAATCAAGATCCCTGAAATGATTTGCTTAAATTGGAACAATTACACCCGTAAAACCTGGCGAGAAGAAACTAAAAGGAAATTCAACGCTTCTATATAAATTAACAGCTTCCTGGTCTTCATTAAAATCCAAATAAAGTAATGAGTAGTGAATCCCCTATATCTCAGTTTGGGGGGAATGGGTGGATTAAGTTACAATACAGACATGGATCACTGCTCAGGACTCTTCAGATCCTCACAAGAGAAAAAAGAAGTCATTTTTGCCGTGAGGACCCTGATGTCATTAGCCACTTTTCACCACAATCCTCCAAAATGACCGGGTACTTCCTGCCCCTGAGTGTTGCCTCTCTATCTGAGACACTTACTTTAAATCTCCCCCATGTGGGCTCTTTCATTTCTCTACTGTTCCTTTTTTTTTTTCTTCTTTATCATGAAAAAAAATAAATGCATTGCAATCCTTTCCTGCCCACTCCCCAGCTGGTTGCTTTTTTCTTATTTTGATCTCAGATGCTGAAATGTACTGAACACATGTACAAACACACACACACACACACACACACACACACACACACAGCTCCTAAAATGATTTGATCCAAATGCAGGTGGTAGCTTTGAAGTCAAAGTTATTTGGCCCTAGATATCAGGTTAGGTTTTTATTGTGATAAATAATAAGGAAATTTTGTATTTTTGTGCTAAAATAATAAGTCTGTTCTATAAATTAATACAGGTTTCTCTGTTTACCTGATGACTTCCAGAAAGACTTGAGGGATTAACCTAATTATACTTGGGCACTTTCACAGCATTGAAGTTCCAACTACTATACCTTGTTATTAAACATAGCACTATAATATGAACAACAATAATAATCTATGTCATGAAGCTTTTAACCTGGAAAAATATGTATTATAGTGTCTAGCTTTTTCATATACTCTTTACAACCTATATATTAAATAGGTGATACGCAAATTGACCATCATGCTCTCACACAAGATGGCCATCCCCATGTGGTTAAAGTTTGCGCCACAAGATGGCTGGCAGGGGAGGGTAGTTGGGGGCAACCAGTCTGGAAGGGGAGGGCAGTTGGGGGCAATCAGGCCAGCAGGGAAGCAGTTAGGCATCAATCAGGCTGGCAGGGGAGTGATTAGAGGGTGGTCAGGCAGGCAGGCAAAAGCAATTAGGGGCAATCAAACAGGCAGGCAGGCAAGTGGTTGGGAGCCAGTAGTCCCGGATTGTGAGAGGGATGTTTGACTGCTGGTATAGCCTAAACTGGCTGTTGGACATCCCTCAAGGGGTCCCAGATTGGAGAGGGTGCAGGCTGGGCTTAGGGACAACCTCGCTCCCACAGTGCAAGAATTTCATGCACCAGGCCTCTAGTATGTTAATATACATTCAAATATGCAGAATAAATTAACATTTTAACCAAATACTGACATATAGCATGACAACTTATAACATAAGAGCATAAAGGAGAGGGAGGAGTGAACAGGTAAAGCACAGAGGAATTTTAGGGCAGTGAATTAATCTTCATGATACTATAAAATTATACATTTCTTAAAGCCCATGTGATGTACACAGCAAGAGTGAACCTGAATGTAAGCTATGGACTAGGTGGTAATGAATGTCAATGTAGGTCCATTGACTGTAACTAATGTATCACTTTGGTGGGGGATGTTAATAGCGAAGGAGGCAGAGAGTATATGAGAACTCTCTCTACTTTCTGCTCAATTTTTCTGTGAACCCACACTATACTAAAAAAATAAAGTCTGTTTAAAATGGCTTAAAAAACATAAGGCAAATTGATCAAGAAAAGAAATGTGATTTAAAAAAGCATTACAGCACAGATAAGGAAGGTGTTTAAGCATTTCCCTATGTTGACAAGTATGCACATTAAGTCCCGTTTTAAACAGAGGAAGATTGTTTGAATTAATAGATGGATGCTTATTTCTAAATGAGTTCCCACCCCTTGTTTCCTTGCACACTCGCAATTACCCCTGGTGCCCCTTAAGTGACTTTTCCTCCTATTACCTACCATCAGTGATTATAAAACCTCTGAGAAAACAAAGATAGAAAACAATAGGAAGAATAATCTCTCTTTCAGTCAATTACTAAGCCCTTAGTTTTAGCTAATTTGGAAATGGCCAACCACAGGGAGGAATAAACAGCACTACCCCAGGAAGTTTCACAGAAAGGGGTTTTCCCACCACAGGGGATAGGAGCTGAGACCCACGGAGGCCGCAGGGCATTGTTCCCAGGGCACTGGCAAAGCTTCCTGTCCCCTCTCCAGAGCTTCCCAAGTAAGGTGCACTTTAGAGGCTCCGAGAGGAGTCTCTCAAATCTGATGGTCAGGGGAAGCCTGGGTAGCCAGGCGACAGTAAATGTGAGTAATTCAGGAAGGCTTCGCTAGCCTGTGATTACTCCTGACATCGAAGCCAGCAAAGGTAAAAGGAGCTCTTAAGCATCGGCCTGCGGACTCTAGGGTCCCTCCCAGGTTCGATTCCGGTCAAGGGCATGTACCTTGGTTGTGGGCACATCCCCAGTTGGGGGTGTGCAGGAGGCAGCTGATCGATGTTTCTCTCTCATCGATGTTTCTAGCTCTCTGTCCCTCTCCCTTCCTCTGTAAAAAAATCAATAAATTAAAAAAAAAAAAGGAGCTCTTAAGTCCCTACATTTGACAATTCAAGTTAAATGTCCCTTCCTTGCCATCCTCACCAAGGTCTCCTGGACACCTCCTTACACCTCCTGGAGCTCTTGTAAGAAATCTTTCAGACAGAAAATGCTTCAGTTAATGCCTGATAAATAGTGACACTGAATGCTTTGTGAATGAAAATATTTTAAGAAATAATGCTTCTGGGTTTGGCAGTCCCTCTGTTTTTGAAATCAATAGCTAAATATGTTTTTATTTGTACCCAACATTGAAACTACTGTGAAAAATGTCAGCTAAGTTTATGTTTAATGTATTTAAGTAATAATTTCCTCTCCTAATTAATGTTTTTCTCTTCCTCTGAGTCATCATTCTTCCCTAAGTTTTTAAAAAATATCTTCTGGTTTTGTTTCTAAAGTTGGTTAAAAATCTAAAGACCTATTTAATGAAATAACCTCATATGAAACAAGGCATCTTTGTGTTCATTTCTCAGGGCCCAGAACCACCACACAATATTCAATTCAGATTTTCAACTTCAATGAAACAAGTATATTTCAATTTTTTGAATTCCATCTCATATCTTTTGTAAAGTTTTAACAAATTCAGCAAAATAATTGCAATTTCTCCCTCCTAATTGTGTTAAATGTGTGTAAACCTGCAAGTTAACCAAAAACTAGTTGTTAGAAATATTATTAATACTCCTCATAATTTGCATTATTTCTCAAATACTTGGGTATTGAAGACAAAGAAATGTGAGTAAAGCATAACACTATATTCATATATCACCAATCAATTTCTGCAATTTAGCTTCAAATCAGCAAGGGATATAATTGTAGTGGGTGGTATAAAATTAATCCCAATTTATTCACATTTTCAGAAATACCACATATGATCAGATTGTTCAGTGCATTTGCAGTTTGAAAATTCAAACCAGATGATCCACTTTAAAGATAATGTAGGTACCCAACTCGAGACAAGCGAAAGCAGAGAACAGCAAGACATGATCAAAGGAACCAGATGTTATGTCTCATATATTTCAATTCAATGCTTAGTAAACAGATCTAGATAAGTAGATATCAATTGATAGAAAACTAGGTAGAAATAGATCCGTTGAATACAATAACAAAAGGTTAAGTAAAAACTGACCAGTACGGCAGTAAAAGGTCATATTTGCTCTGATTTTTAATTAAAACTAAGACCAGAATAGCAATATTCTGTGAACTTTTGGGTGTAGCACACACATAAATGGCTATTAAAAGACTTTGGGCCTGTGCTTCGCCGTATCTTCCTCTTACATCGTACTAGTCTGGAAAGTATTGCAATAAGCTTCACCAATTTAGTGAAAGCTCCCCATCTTGTTCCTTTTCATATCATTGCAGTGATTATAATAAAGGTGAAGAATGAAATGATTATTTTTGAGCAAATGCTAAGCACATTAATTTGCAAGTCTTATTAGTATTTCGTCCAGAAAATCACAAGTAGCATAAATAGCATGTGATGTGAAATTGTCATAGTAAAACTCCAGAGCCTTGCTTAGTTTATATCTACTTCACTCGGGAATAAAGTTCCTAATATTACATTTTTATGGCAATCACTAAAAATATTATTCCTGAGTGATTTTATGCAATATAATTTTAAAATATCTTATTTCTCCCAATGTAACTATATTAGAGTAAACCAATTAGGTCAATTCTTATCTCACTGGCTAAGTCAATTATTAAAGAAAAATTAGGTATATAACAAGGACTTTTAAGGGAATAAAAATATAATCCAAATGTAAGAATCTATTGAGTTGATGCAAAATATCATTTTTCCATCATAGATCTGATAAAGGGTTAATATTCAAAGAACTCATCAACTCAATAGCAAAAAAAAAAAATCAAACAATCTGATTAAAAAATGGATAGAGGAACTGAATAGACATTTTGCCAAAGAAGACATGCAAATGGCCAACAGGTACATGAAAAGGTGCTCAACATCATTAATTATTAGTGAAGAACAAGTCAAAACCACAATGAAATATCACCTCACAGCTGTTGGAATGGCTATCATCAAAATAACAAGAGATAACAAGTGTTAAAAAGGATAGAGAAGAAAGGAAACATTTGTGCCCCGGGCTGGGAATATAAATTGGTTCAGCCACTATGGAAAACATTATAGAGGTTCCTTTAAAATCCTATATAATAAAAGGGTAATATGCAAATTGACCCTAACAGCAGAACCACTAGGAATGACTGGTCACTATGACACACACTGACCACCAGGGGGCAGATGCTAAATGCAGGAGCTGCTCCTGGTAGTCAGTGCACTCCCACAGAGGGAGCTCTGCTCAGCCACAAGCCAGGCTGATGGCTAACAGTATAGCGGTGGTGGTGGGAGCCTCTCCTGCCTTCTCAGCAGCACTAAGGATGTCCGACTGCAGCTTAGACCTGCTCCCCACTGGCAAGTGGACATCCCTAGAAGGCTTCCAGGCTGCCAGAGGGATATCTGCAAGCTTAGGTGCGATCCCGCAGAAAGTGGGCCTAAGCCAGCACGTGGACATACCCTGAGGGTTCCCAGACTATGAGAGGGCACAGGCCAGGCTGAGGGACTCCCCCAAGTGCACAAATTTTTGTGCACCGGGCCTCTAGTTTAAAAATAAAACTGCCTGTTTCTTTACTTCTCTAAGGGCAGAAACTGGACCAAAATCCTGCACCTTTTCACTGTTTTGGAGCATGGGCCTTGCTGGTTAACATTCTAGATTAGCTGAATTACCTAATAGCATCACATGTAGATTTTAAAAAATAAATTCCAAGAAATAAAATAAAAAAGGTAATTTTCTCTCACTTTAGGGGAGAAAAATCTCTGAAACAAATGAAGGCGAATATTTCATTCAAGGTTTTCATCATGTAGACCAGCCTCGCCTTCTCCTACTATACCCTAGGTTCCAGTAGAAGAGGTCTAGCTCTTCTACTCGGGTTTCCCTTCTCTCTGCAAGTAGCATCCTACTCATCACTCATGGCAAAGCTCACACATAGCCTCTGGGAGGGCTCTCCTACTGCTTTACCCCACTCATTTGAATCAACCAATGTATTACTCCTTGGCCTTGCTGCCGCAGAATCTGTTCATCCCACTTTTGTAACATGCCTCCCATTGTTTCAGGGTCAGCTATGCACATCCACCTCACTGATAAGCAGGCCACTGTAAGACCTAACGACCACTCTGTCTCTTAATGGAACACAGTAGGCATGTACTGAGTGTGATTTTTATTATATAAGAGTCACATTCCAAGAGAGTGGTATCTCTGATTTTTATCACTTTGAATGCATTTTGTAAATTATAAAACATCACTCCTGTTCAGTGCAAGTATGTGTGAAGCAGCAGCACCAAGACTTCCTTTTCTGTTAGAACCCTGTCCCACCAAGTGATCACAGCACTTAGTGCAATGTTAGGACCGGGTAGCCTCCAGCGCCAAAGGTCCAATCAGCAAAAGCCCATTCACTCAGGCTTCTGTTACAGAATGTAAACAGACCAGGATGTTCCCAAGAGGTCCCTGGAACATGCTACTTACTCGCTGGAGCTATCTGTCACCGGAGCCTGGCTACGTCCTCTACATTCTCAAAGGATTTCCTTCTCCTTCTCCAGTAATGATAGGTTCCCTGCATCCCGTGCTACTATAGACTTCAAATTTATCCTGTCAGTTAAAGCACATGGAAATACTTGCTAAAATGTAGCCAAATAAGATTAATATATAGGCCAACTTGGAAGAAAGAAAAGGAAATATCCAGGTGCCAGAAATAAAACGGGAACTCAAAGACAGAGCAATCACTTTGTGTCCTGATCTTATGGAGACCGTGCAAATACGGACGCAAATTAGTCCTCAGCTCCTGTGGGGAAGCCCATGCCTAGAGAGGTAGCTGGCTCACACTTACATCCCCACATATAATGGGGCCCTGAAATGGTGAACCCCACTATGAACACAGGCCTGGAAACCTTTTTTACTGAGCATCCTCCAGGGAAACATGAAAACTTGTTTCTATTCAAGGCTCTGGGTTTTAGTTCACTATCAAAAACAAAACTCCAAATCTGTAATTTATGTAAGTATTTAGCTCTCTAGGGAACATTGAGCTTTCTATGAGATATATAATTCCAAAGTTCAGATATCAACATAAATACTGCTACCAATTTAATGAGAATGCATTGAAACCTTAGCAGAAACAAACGCAATACTATTCTTGAGAACCAAGTCCATAATTCAGGATGCATTAATTCCCACAGTTAAGCAAACACCACAGCTAAAGAGGTGATTTCAATTACAAAAGGAAAAAGGTATAAGACAGAAAGAAAATGAACAACCAAGAGTAGGGTACCATAGACAACAAAAAATAAAAAGTCAGAAAAGGATTAGCATGCCAACGATTTGATTTACTAGAGCAATCTGAAAGTTTAAAACTTTTAGAAAATTAACAACACTATAAAAATCGATTAAATAATAACATGAAAATTGAAATAATAACAAAAGGCAGCTCCAAAATCCCATGTTTGAAATGAAAATCCCATCTCAAAGTAATTTGTAGATCAAAGAAAAAATCATCATGTAAGTTAGAATCTACTGATAATTAAATGACAATGAAACATTATATATCAAAATTATAAATATAGCCAAACCACTCCTTTGAGTAAGATATACTGCTTCAGTGCATATATTAGGAGAAAAATAAATGAACTAAGCATTCAACTCAAAAAGCCATATAATAACAACAAAATAAAGCCTAAATATGTGGAAGAAAGAAAATTATCAAGATTTTATGAAATAGTAAACAAAAGGATATAAAATAAGAAAAAGTTTAAAAATAAAAAATCTAAGAAAATTAGAGAAACCCCTGAGATGTCTCCCAACAAAAAGGGAGAGAAGGCAAACCCTAGTGGGAAGTGGGTAAAATGTCTTTGCAAGTGCCTTCCTCTTACAGGTTTGCAGGAACAATCATTTTTATTATCGTGTCCAAAAACTGACTTAGCAAGGCCAGGAGAATTGAATGAAAAAAGCTTTGGGGAGCAAGGACTTGGAGCTCTTCAGGAAATCCTCATTATCCCACAGCCCACAAGTTGATTGTTGTGAGAACTCAACAGTCCACCCCTCGAAGTCAAACCCCCAGCAGAAACCTTCAGCGGCTGTCACAGCAGCCACCACACCCTCCTATGATACAGCAGCCATTAGCTTTTCATCTCAAAAGCACTTCACAAACATTAACCAATTAACAGAAATTAGCAGACATAAATACCAATAAACGAGCGGAGCACAAGTGCTGTTATATCAAGTCCCTAGCTAAGATATGTGTACACCTTTGCAATTTACAATCTAATTGCAGCAAATTCCATACTCTGGAACAAATTTAAAGGTCATAGCTATTAATGACATTAAGTTCTTTTATTATTAAAGAGTAGGTGAATAATAAATTCTAAATGAAACTTATAGAAAATTCTTGCTGTGCCTCCTCCAAAAAGAAAGAAAATAAAAAACATTTATGTGAATTCTGTGTTTTTAGCCAATAACAGGCTAAGTAATTATTTTATATATATTGATCTTTCAAAATCCTTGAAAGATTATTCTTCTAAAAACTCAGTCTCCTCAACTGAGATCCATGGAAACAGTGGGTTATGGAATGAATTAATAGTATGAAAAATAATGCCTATTGTGACTGAGTCGATTCATATTTGCATTATTATTGGGCAAGGTAACTTATACACTTATAGATGGCATATAACAACAATACTACCTGCCTTGGTTATTATGGGCAAAATTCATTTAATCATCAGCTTGAGCAGAAAATAAACCTCAAAGGGAAAAAAATATGTCTTAAAATATTTAATACCTTTGCATCTATTGATCAAGATGAAATTTTGATAATTTTCATTGCCACAATAAGCAGACACTCTGAGTAACACATCAGGTGAGTATATGAGACAAAATGGTGAGATGCCTTACATAACTCATTGATTCCTTTTACATAACTAAGTGGGGTACTATTGTAATAAGATGTTACTAAAATGGAGCTTTATTCATTATAGAGTAAGCATATTATCATTAAAATTTGTTTATTATGCTAATTATTTTATACTAGAGGCCCAGTGCACAAAAATGTGTGCACTCGGGGGAGGGAGGGGGTGTCCCTCTGCCTGGACTGTGCCCTTTTGAAGTCTGGGACCCCTTGAGGGATGTCCACCTGCTGGCTTAGGCCTACTCCCTGGGCAATCTGGCCTAAGATGGCAGTCAGACATCCCTCTGGCACCCTGGGAGCCCTCAGGGGATGTCCAATTGCCAGCAGGGAGGAGGTATAAGCTGCAGTTGGACATCCTTAGTGCTGCTAAGAAGGCAGAAGAGGCTCCCACAACCACTGCTGAACTGGAAGCCTTCTAGCTTGTGGCTGAGCAGAGCTCCCCCTGTGGGAGTGCCCTGACCACCAGGGGCAGCTCCTGCATTAAGCGTCTGCCCCCTGGTCAGTGTGTGTCATAGTGACCAGTCATTTCCAGTCATTCTGCTGTTAGAGTCAATTTGCATATTACCCTTTTATTATATAGGATTATATAGGATAGATGCCTGGTACATGGGAGGGGGCCCGCTGGTTTGCCCTGAAGGGTGTCCCAGATCAGGGAGTGGGGTCCTGAAGGGGTGCCTGGCCAGCCTGGGTGAAGGGCTGATGGCTGTTTGCAGGCTGGCCACAGCTCCCATTGACCCAATGTCTCAGCCAGGCTGGAATCAGGTTTCTGGGGTTTATCTTCTATAATTGAAACTTTGTTGCCTTGAATAGAGGCTACAGACAGCCTAGGCAGGCAGTTTCCTCCATTGCTGGTGAAACAAAGCCTCCTGTTTGCTTCAGCTCTGTGGCTTCTATAATTGAAACATTGTTGCCTTGAGTGGAGGCTACAGCCAGCGTAGACAGGCAGTTTCCTCCATCGCTGGTGCAACAGAAGCTGCCTGTTTGCTCTAGCTCCATGGCTACTGGCCACCATCTTGGCTGGGTTAATTTGCATACAGTTGCTCTGATTGGCTGCTGCACGTGGCCTGGCTGATGGGCGTACCTTTGGGTGTCAGAGTGAGGGTCAATTTGCATATTTCTCTTTTATTAGATAAATTTTACTTTTGCTTGAGTGGTATGTCTTTTCTCTTATTCTTATTCTTTGTGAAAATCATTGCAGATAAGACTGGTATAGCAATGCCTGGCAGATAGATGATAGATGATAGATAGATGATAGATAATTTCCATATTTTAACTATTCCCTTCTTGTGACAACTTTAGAACCATGGATCTTCACAGTTGTTTAGCATCATCCACAATTATGGGGAACTTTACCTGATATCAGTACCTAATATTGGCAGCCTTAGAAGATTTGAGTCAGGGAACAAGAAAGAATAAAGGCAACCATAGAAATTCATCCCTTCACTCCTACTCATGATGACAAGTAAAACACTATAAAACTCCAAAGGCTCTGACCTAGAAATCCTATTCTGACTATTAGATAAATATCATGGGAACTTCTCTAGGATAAGACATTCACGTTATCTAATCTAATAAAAGAGTAATATGTAAATTGACCCTCACTCCATTATATCCACAAGCCAAGCCCACAAGCCATACCCACCAACCAATCAGGAGCAAATATGCAAATTAACTCAACTAAGATGGTGGCGGCCACAGAGCTGGACTTGCCCTGGGCAATGGAGGAAGCCAGGGCTCTGCGGGTTCTGAGCTCTACTCAAGGCTACAAAGTTTCAATTATAGAAGATAAACAAACCCCAGATACCTGCCGGGCTGGGACCTTGGGTTGCTAGGGGAAACCCAGGCTTTAAGGGGGGAGGGGAACCAAGGCAACAAAGTTTCAATTATAGAAGTTAAATATATTCCAGATACCTGCTTCAAGCCAGGCACTCCAGTAGGGACCCAAACCCTAAAGAGGCTGTGGGCAGCCTGAAATGGCCCTCTGCCCCTCACCCAGGCTGGCCAGGCACTCCAGTAGAGACACGAACCCTGAAGGGGCTGTGGGCAGCCTGAAACAGCCATCAGTTCCTCACCCAGGCTGACCAGGCATGCCAGCAGGTGGACATCCTCCAAGGGGTCCCAGACTGCGAGAGGGCATAGGCTAGGCTGAGGGAACCCCCCCCCCCCAGTGCACAAATTTTTGTGCACCAGGCCACTAGTCTATTATGGTATGCTTCAAATGTTCAGAGGAGACATAGTCTAGTAGTTAAAACCCTGGGTTGTTGTTTATTTTTAACACAGCTTGAGTTTAAATTCTGACTCTGCTACCTATAAACTCACCTTAGGCAAATTGCTACTTGTGTGACCTTACATAATTTATATAACATCTCTGTGTTTAGATTTCCTCATCAGTACAATGAACTTTGTTATCCTACTTATTTCCTGAGATTTTTGTGACAACTAAAGACCAAGTGAATCAATATATTTAAAATCCTTTAAAAAATAAAAGTGCTTATCATTATCATTTCCTATATGTTTATAAGCTCAGGAAAAGGTATATAGATCAAGCACTTTTCTAGGAATTTTTACAGAAAGATTTTCTTTATAACCCACTATCGTGGTTTATAAAATTTCAGCAAAGTTAGAAATATCCCATCTTCAAGAAAGAATTAGACTCTAGACCTCACTAATTCTGTGAAGGGTCACTACTCTTTTAAATCAATGGGAATATCTATAGTATTTATTATTCATGTTATAGAAAGGAAAAAAAATGAGTTGATGGAAAAATACAAAAAAAATCAAGATATTATAATCAGGAATTTGTACAAGTGGAGGTGATGTTCTAGAAAGATATTAAGGAAGAAAGACTTGTGATCTAACCTCTTCTGCATTTGACTGAGTCTCTGGTCCTTAGAAAAGTTGTGGGGCCATCCTTGGAGTCTTGCCCAGTTTCCCTCTTACTTCCTTCCATCTCATTCTCTATACAATAGCCAGAGTTATCATATGCTACATCTACTTCCCCTGCCCAAAAGGTTTAAAGGTCCCTTCAATGTTAGTTACATTTAGAATCCTATATAATCCTATATAATAAAAGGCTAATATGCAAATTGACCAAATGGTAGAACGACCACTCACTATTATGCGCACTGATCACCAGGGGCAGATACTCAGTGCAAGAGCTGCTCCCTCATGGTCTCTGTGTTCCCACAGGGGAAGGATGCTCAGCCAGAAGCCCTGAGCCAGGCTCACTGCTGGCAAGTGCAGTGGCGGTGGCAAGTGCAGTGGAGTTGATGGGAGCCTCTCCCGGCTTTGTGGTAGCACTATGGATGTCTGACTGACAGCTTAGGCCCCCAGACTGTGAGAGGGTGCAGGCCGGGCTGAGGGACATCTCCCTCTGCCCCAAGTGCATGAATTTCATGCACTGGGCCTCTAGTAAAATATAAAATCCTGACATGGGCTTCTATGGCCCCAAATATATTGGCACCTGCCTCCATTCGGAGCCTCTGCTGTCCTCATGCTTGTTACATTTCACCACACTGACCTTCTTGCTGCTTCTGAAACAACTCAAGCCCATTCTCTCCTGTGCTTTTTATGTGTTCTTCCCTCTGCCTGCCTGGAGCATGGTTTTCCCAAGCTTTGTTTAAATGACCCGATCTATTTACCAAGTCTTTGTCCAGATATCAAAATCATATAGAAGCCTTGCCTTCCTCTTCACCTAAACCTCATCTGTCATTCTTTCATGCCTCTCCTGACCTTTTCAGGGAGCAATTATCACCAAGTTTAATTACATATTTTATTGATATAATTTGATTAATATTTTAGAACTCTGAGAAAGAAGTTATGTCTATTGTGTTTATCACATATCTTCAGTGCCTAGAACAAACCATCTCTTCATTGTGTCCTTACATGGCCTTTTCTCTCAAATATGCCAGGAATGAAGGAAATAATGATGTTCATATACCTATTTAGTGATAGAGGGAGCATTCAAACTGCTTCCACAGTTTAGGGGACATGAAAACAGTTTGCTTTATCTTTATATTGCCCTCAAACAATTACTGCTATTTCCTCCTCTAAATGTAACAGGGGGAAAAAGCTAGAAATTTTAATAGGTTAGCAGTGCACTAAATATGGACTTTGGAGTCAAGCCTATTTACTTTGTATTCCAGTGTCCAGAGACAACCCTGGGAAAAGTCCATTCCCTCTCAAAGGATATATTTTTCATTTGAAATATAAGGGCAATGGTACTGGCTTGCAGATTCGTTATACAGAAAATGAGATGCAATGCAGATAATAGCCCACAGCCTAGCATTTAATAGGCACCCTACTGAGGCTAGTTTCTGCCTGATCCAAATTTTTACCTAATTTATGTTAATATTGCCATTTTGGATGTGTCATGAGATTGTTTCATTAAGTTAATGAAATAAACCCACATTCACTATTATAGGACTTCATAATCATTTCAAAGTTTCTTCATCTTCCAGATATTTTAGGGAGTTTCCAGAAATGTCTCATGTGTTTGGAATAGGAATTGATTCTTAATTACTTATATCTCCTCTCTCTCTTGGGTTTGGATTCCTGTCTCTGATGAGGACAACCAAGGCCTCCACTGCTGCAGCCATCCCCCTGATACTGATCGCCCACTGCTACCTTAGCAGATGTGCTGTGCTAAGCTCAACTGCCTGGAGGAGATTCCCATGTGCCAAGACATGATGCTATGCTTTTCTCTGGTGCGGACCCTGGTCCTGTCCCTATTAGTGTCACTAGGGTCATTTTTTGTTCTGAAGCTGTTCTGACTACAAAGTGAGCAATTCTTCAAACGCCTATTTTTTGTGCTACTCTCTGTTAGCATCTGTTAGAAATTTTTGTAAATATATCTGTTTCCTTTTACAACAACCTCTTTTACTCTAGGTTTTAATCACAAATCAGTAAAAGCCTTTGTTATAAGCTGAATGCTTTATGCTCCCGCTCCCCCAATGCATGTGCTGAAATCCTCACCTCCAATGTGATATTAGGAAGTGGGTCTTTGGGGAGATGATTATATATTGAGGGTGAAGTACTCAAGAATAGGATCAGTGCCCTTAGAAAGAGACCCCAAGCAGCCCTCCCACCCCTTCTGCCATGTGAAGACATAGCAAGAAGATTGTCATCTATAGTAAGCAGGCCCTCAGGAAACAGAGAATCAGCAGGTGCCTTGATTTTTTTTGGACTCTCTAATCTCCAGAACTATGAGACATAAATGTTTGTTGTTTGAGCCACCCAGTCTATGGTAGTTTTGTTATAGCAGCCTGAATGGACTAGGATAGACTTGTGATAGTCTGCAGGAGCTGCCATAACAATCTAATATAATAAAAGAGAAACATGCAAATTGACCGTTACCACCAGCCAATCAGAGTGGCTGTATGCAAATTAACCCAGCCAAGATGGAGGCCAACAGCCATGGAGCTAGAGCGAACCAAAGGCTTCTGTTTCAACTGCCTGCCTAGGCTGGCTGAGCCTCTGCTCACGGCCACGCCCACCAGCCAATCAGAGCGGCTCTATGCAAATTAACCCAGCCAAGATGGAGGCTGGCAGGGTGGCTCTGCACTGGGAGCCTCCACAGCTGGCATA
>PVJC01013802.1:25655-37512 GCA_004026665.1 Murina feae
CGGGGGGGGGGGGGGGGGGTCCAGCCTGGGGCCTCCTCTGGGCACCCAGGAGCAGCTGTCCTGGGTCCACTGCCTGGCTCCACCCCCCAGGAGCCTCCTCAGAGCATCCAGGAGCAGCTGTCCTGGGTCCGCTGCCTGGCTCCGCCCCCTGGGGGCCTCCCCGGGGCATGCGGGAGCACAGGGGGCCTCTGCAGGGTGTGTAGGAGCAGTCGTCCAGGGTCTGCAGCCTGGCTCTGCCCTGGGGGCCTCCTCGGGGGCGTGCAGGAGCACCCGTCCAGAGTCCGCTACCTTCATCTGCCCCCCAGGGGCCTCCACAGGGCGTGCGGGAGCGTCTGCTGCACAGTGCAGAGAATCCGAAGCCAGTTTGCTGCCCGGCTCCACCCCAGGTGTGTTTGCTCAGCAGCAGGGCCCCACCGAGGGATCCTGCACCAGCATCCGCCCCTGGCTTGCCACCCAGCTCTGTGCCAGGTGTGTCCCCTCAGCGATGTGGGCCCACCAGGCGTGTGAGATCATGGGCCCTCTGGTGGGAAACGTCCAGGCCTGCACTCACCAGCCCTCCCACCCCCCAGTGCACGAACCCTGAAGGGGCTGTGGACAGCCTGAAAATGGTCCTCAGCCCCTCACCCAGGCTGGCCAGGCATGCCAAGCAGGTGGACATCCCCCCCGAGGTGTCCCAGACTGCAAGAGGGCACAGGCCGGGCTGATAGACCCCCACCCTCCGAGTGCACAAATTTTTGTGCACCGGACCCTTAGTATACAATAAAGTGGGTGGCTTAAGCAGCAGAAATTCAGTTTTCCATAGTTCTGCAATCCAGATGTCCAAGATCAAGATGGCAGTAGAGTTGATTTTTGGTAAGACCTCTCTCCCATGTTTGAGAAAACAACTCTTCATTGTGTCCTTACATGGCCTTTTCTCTGACGCACCAGTCTGATAAGAGTATCAGATCTATGGTATTAGGATTCTACCCTTATGACCTCATTTAACCTTAATCACTTGCTTAAAGGCCCCATCTCCAAATATAGTCACTTTGGGGGTTATGGCTTTAAAGTATAAATTTGAGGTGGGGGGACACAATTCAGTCTATAATGGACCAAGATAGAAAACTAGATAATGGGTCATACATGAAATTTCCCATTCCCTCAAATAATAAATTATTCTTAGACCTAATTTACACTCCTTCAATTTCTTTTCCTGCATGATGACATCTCATCTTAGGATTCCTTGTTCTTAATTTCATAAATAAGACTTTGTTTTTTTAATTTTATTTTATTGTTTCAAGTATTACAAATAGTACATATGTCTCCTTTCCCCCCCCCACTGACCTTCCCCCAGCCTCCCCTACCCACTCCTGCACATGCCCTCATCCACCTCCCAGTGTCTTGCGTCCATTGGTTACACTTATATGCATGCACACAAGACCTTCAGCTGATCTCTTACTTCCCCCCAACCCTCCCCTGCCTTCCCGCTGTAGTTTGAGAGTCTGTTCGATGCTTCTTTGTCTCTGTAACTATTTTATTCATCAGTTTATGATGTTCTTTATATCCCACAAATGAGTGAGATCATGTGACTTCAATTTTTTAAATCAACTTCTGTGACCCCACTTCACCCATCTCCATAAGTCAGCTTGACTGCCTGTGTACCTGCCCATGGACAGGTACACATGCACACACATGCACACACAGGTACACTTTTGCTTTCACTCAAGGTGATAACCAAGGTCCCTCTAATTCATGAATATCTTCCAGATGCTATAGAAAGTGAAAGGTACACACACACACATCAATCACTCTGAATTGTTAGATGTCCATTTTGTGAATTTTCTGTCCTGTGACCTAAAAAAATTAGTACTTCACTATCTAATGACCTAATTTATAACAGAAGAGAATCTTGGGCCATGGAAAGAATGAAACATGGCAAATGGCAATCTCTCTGATTGCATGACACAGTTCTTTTTATCTACTGACCATCTGTCTCTTAAATTAGGAGTGTTCACAGCATAAAAGAGAAAAATGTACCTTGAAGATGTATAAATTTTTGTCTGAGGAAGTTATATTCTGTGCTAACGAGGGGAAAATTGAGAATTTTAATCCTCAGAGATCAGTTATACTCACATAGAGAAAAGCTTTGTTCCCCTAGTTTACTAGAGGACAGGTGCACAAAAATTTGTGCACTCAGGGGGTTCCCGCACCCCGGCCTGTGCCCTCTCGCAGTCTGGGATCCCTCGGGGGATGTCCACCTGCTGGCTTAGGCCTGATCCCTGGGCGATCAGGCCTAAGATGGCAGTCAGACATCCCTCTGGCAGCCCGGGAGCTCATGGGGGATGTTCACTTGCCAGCAGGGAGCAGGCCTAAGCTGCAGTCAGACATCCTTAGCACTCCTAAGAAGATAGGAGAGGCTCCCACCACCACCACTGTACTGGCAGCCATCAGCCTGGCTTGTGGCTGAGCAGAGCTCCCCTTGTGGGAGTGCACTGACCACCAGGGGCAGGTCCTGCATTGAGCGTCTGCCCCCTGGTGGTCAGTGTGTGTCATAGTGACCAGTCACTCCCAGTCATTCTGCTATTAGGGTCAATTTGCATATTATCCTTTTATTATATAGGATTTATTATGTAAGATAGAGGCCTGGTGCATGGGTGGGCACTAGCTGGTTTGCCCTGAAAGGTGTCCTGGATCAGGGTAGGGGTCCCTGCTGGGGTGCCTGGCCAGCCTGGGTGAGGGGCTGAGGGCTGTTTTCAGACTGGCCAACCCCCCCAGCAGGGAACCTCACCCCATGAGGGTAGGGCCATCCTAGGTTAGTGGCTGACGGCATTTTGCAGGCTGGCTACAGCCCCCAGCCACCTAACCTCCTAGTGAGGCTGGCTAGAAGCAGGTAACTGGGGTTTATTTATCTTCTATAATTGAAGCTTTGTTGCCTTGAGCAGAGGCCACTGCTGGCCTAGGCAGGCAGTTTCCTCCATCACCAGGGCAATGAAGCCTCCTGTTTGTTCTAGCACTGTGGCTGCCAGCCGCCATCTTGGTTGGGTTAATTTGCATATAGTCACTCTGATTGGCTGGTGGGTGTGGCTTAGGATGTAGCAGAGTGATACAATTAGCATATTACTCTTTTATTAGATTATATATATATATATATATATATATATGGCTAACTGACCAGTAGCTCTGACATGCACTGACCACCAGCAAGCAGATGCTCAATGCAGGAGCTGCCGAGCTGTGGTGACTTGGCAGCAGCAGTTCTCAGGTGACACACCTGGAACCAGAGAGGAGAGAGCCCAGTTCGGAGGTGTGTCACCCAAGAACCGCCCTCTCACAATCCAGGAGCCCTCGGGGGATGTTGGAGAGCCAGTTTCTGCCTGATTCCTGAAGGCCAGGCCGAGGGACCCCACCAGCCAGAGGGACCTGTTCACTCCACAGATGCCCTTCAAGCCTTAGCATGGCCCCAGGTGTGCCTGGCCTGGGAGGGACCACAGGAGATTGGCTCCAGGGCTGTCCGGCCCATCTCACCCAGTCCCGCCCTGCTGGCCACCTTCTAATTAATTTCCTTTCAATGTACATGAATCCGTGCACTGGGGCACTTGTTTTCATATAATTATCTCACTTTATCCTCCAGGTAATGCCCATTAGATATCATTAACCCCAATGTGGAGATTTAAAAAACTCATCATTAAAGGTTGAAATAAATTACCTAAGGTCACAGAGCAAGTGCATAAACTCAGCCCTTCTCTTAAACTCAAGTCCTGTGTCTTGACTAATTTATGTTCACAATAGTCTTTGAGGCTTCTATTGTTATCTATTTTTTTTGTTTATAATTTTGTAAATTATAATTATCTGTCAATGTCAAAGGTTGTTTGTTTTTTATGACAAAGATTCTTATCTCTTCCACAATGACAGCAAAATACAAACATAATGCTGATGCTTAAATGAAATCAAGTTATATAATCAGTTTGCCCATACTAACTGGGTTTGCCATATAATCTAACTATTCATGAAAGTTGATTTTTTTTTAATTTTATTGATTTTTTACAGAGAAGAAGGGAGAGGTATAGAGAGTTAGAAACATCGAAGAGAGAGAAACATCGATCAGCTGACTCCTGCACACCTCCTACTGGGGATGTGCCTGCAACCAAGGTACATGCCCTTGACTGGAATCAAACCTGGGACCTTTCAGTCCTCAGACCGATGCTCTATCCACCAAGCCAAACTGCTCTATCCACCAGTTAGGGCTGAAAGTTGATTTTTAAGTCCTGGGTCATATCATAATATTTCAGCATAACCCAAAAAGGCATTGTGAAAATAAGAGTATTTTTTCTTTCTTCATTATAACAGTGTGCAAAATTCTGCTCCAATAATTAATTTTGGGGTTGATACTAAGTGACATTGGAGAAATTTCTACTCTTTGTTAAACTCATATGCATCAAATGTCTGCTGAAAGTTTGAAGACAAGAGTTCGATATTTGCATGGAGCTTTATTCTCATTTCACAGAGCAAAGCTTTGCTTCAAGGGGGAGTTAATGGTGATCTGGTGGAAACTAGCCCAAACACACAGGCAGTTTATTGACAATCATTATGTCAAGTGCATCCAGCTGCCATTTGGAAGACCTCAAGGCAGAGGTTTTCACACTTGGCCACATATTGGAATCACATGGGAAGCTTTAACATTCTGATACCAGGTCCCACCCCCAGAGTTCTGGATTAGTTGGTCTGGGATGCAGTCCGTTATTTGGCATTTCTGAAAACTCTCTAAGTGACTGAAGGTGAGCCCAAGCTTGAAAATCATTGCCTTGAAAGAGTCAAAGCGTGGTTCCTGGACCCAAGAAAACTGTAAACTTGTTAGAAATGTAAATATGAGGTCCCAGCTCAAACCTATTGAATCAGAACTTTGGTGGTGGGCCCTGGGTGAAGCTTAGGAACCCCTGTCCTTAATGGAAAATAAGAGGATAGTAACAGGTTATTTGTAAACACTGTAAGGTTCCAAAATACTTCTTTAAACAAACAATAGGTTTTAGTGAATCTCAGGGATTTGAGAAGAATCACTATTTGGGTAAGTGTTATAATATTTGCCATTCCCTTGCAATAAACAACACTCAGAGAAAAGGGATTCCTTGCCTTGATCCCTTTCCATTTCAAATGCAATAGGGAAGCAGAAGTTGGGTATTAGAGGACAAGCTCTGGAAACGGTGAGCAAGAGAATCAGTGTTCACTCAATGAAGGTGGTCACTGCATACATCTCATGAATACGTGTCTATCTGCTACAGTGTCCACAGTTTTACTATGCTGACTTGTTTCATCTAATGACCAAAAAATGGAAATGGCTTTCTCTAACAGAAGGGGAATGGTTACTTGTCGGGGTAAAAATCATCTGGCTATATCCACCTTAGGTTATTAGTATGAATTTTCTTTAATTTTTGCAAGACTATAAAACAGTAATATAATTTTTCAAACACTACAAAAGATTTTAATTTTTGTTTCCATATTGGATAACACCTTAGTTATGGTCTCTTGACCCAAACCACTTGGTAATCTCAGACACTCTTTACCCAGAGACTACATCCCAATAAATACAAAAAAACCTTATCACCATGGAACGGTTTGAAGATTCTCTCAAGCAAATGAACTCTGTTATCTAATGAAATGAATCCTTTTTAAATACCTCCCATTTTTTTCTTTCGTTGAAAGAAAACACAAGAAAAATAGCTTTCCTATTTTTGCATTGTACCAATTGGTGAAATGTAAACCCTACCTGTATATTTTTTCAGATACTGATTTCTTTGCCAGGAAGTGTCTGATGGATTAAAAACCCCTCTCTTCGCAGAGCTGCCTGCTGTTATTTCGATCCATTTGTGGTGAGTACATCCTTAGCAGCTCTTCAAAAAGATCAAGCAGTTGGCACCCTGAGAGACTTTCTATAAAGAGCTGGAACTTGCCAAAACTTCTAAGAATGTACAATCAAACTTTTAAAGACACATATAAACAGGAGATGATGTTTTAAAACTCATTATATTGACTTCTAGTCCCAGAATACGGTTGGCTGACATAACTAACAGGGTTACCCTTCCCCTAAGGTCAGAAAGAAACACTAGATTTAAGAAAATAATCATAATGAATGCTATATCCATAGCTGAGCTGGAAGGAAGACAGCTACCATGATGTTTTGGTTTCATCATCTTGTTCCTGGATTATGTCAGTGCACTCTCAGCAGATCTCCCTATTTCTACTCTTGCCCCCTACAATCTCTTCTCAATGCAGGCATAACTCACTGCTTCTTGACACTTTTAGTTAAAAGCTTGATTGAGAGAAAAATGTATTTTACAGAAATGCCTGAGTTATATGTTGTCTATACACTTTTCTAAAACTTGAAAATTTTTCCTTAAACAAAGACCATAGAGTACCCTCATGACTGGCCTGAATTGCTTCATCTGCTCATGTAATTCTCCCGTTAAACTGTGCTGATTTGTTCTGCCAACAGCCTGCACAGAGTTATGGTAAAGAAACAGTCTGATAAAGCTTATGGTATTTATTTTTTGAGGATATTGTTCATCGTGTAAACACACACCTCTCTATGTGGCTCATGTTTCTTGGTATTGGCTGCTAGTGGTCTGAGGGCCAAATCTGTGGTCCTCTAACAGTGTTTTGGAACCTGGAACCTGCATTTGAGGAAGAGTTTCACCTGCCATTATCGCCTAAGCATTCTAACCTTTATTTTCTCTTCACCCTAATTCCCTTGCTCATAAGTGTCCTTCTGTACTGTATTTGTGTTTGTGGGCTTGCGGGAGCAAGGGAAGGTATATATAGATACACAAATAGACGCATACATTTTTTAAAAACCGCTGAGATCATTTTCTCATCTGTAAAATGGGATGGGTTAAGTACTATAATCTCCTAACCTGTCCAGTTCTAATTTTATATTTTAAACTTTTATTTCTCAAAGTGGCTCAGCTTCTGTTTTAACTCCTAGAAGAAAGTTCTATTCCTCAATTTCCCCATCTGTACAAGGGCAGTAATATTTTATTTCATCTATATTCCTTATTTACACTAATAAAAGAGAAACACGCAAATTAGTGTCACTCTGTTACGCCCACCAGCCAATCAGGATGAGTATGCAAATTAACCCAACAAAGATGGCAGTTAATTTGCATACACAGGCACAGAGAGAAAACTGAAGATAGTGTAGAAGGAAACCAAATGCTGCAGAAGGGCGTGAAGCAGCAGAGAAGGGAGAGAGCCGAGGCAGCGGACACGGAAGTGAAGCTGAGGCAGTGAGATGGGAGCAGAGCCAGGAGGGAGGGGCTTTGCTCCGGCCACAGGAAGCCCTATTCTTGCAGGAATCTTCCTGCAACGGGCCTCTAGTAACTACATAAAACAACACGAGCTCTAGAATAGGCCTACTTATTTTTCTTTCCATTACCCTCATTACAAGCAGCAGGAGCACATGTGAGCTACCCTGTGCCACTCTAAACACCACTTGGAAACACTTCCTTTCTGGCAAGCTGCTATGGTGAAGCCATTTCCCCCCTCACACAGACACACACACCCACAGTGCTGACTTCCTATGAGCCTAAAGAAATCTATTTCTTACAAGTCGCCTCCAAACCAGCCATAAAATGTTAATTCTGGTGTTTTCTGCATCAAAAGCATAACAGAAGGAAAACATCTTTACTTTTTAATATATTAAAAACGATGAGGCAAAATGCAAATCACCACAGGTCAAGGCAGTGTTAGAGAAGCAGTAGAGCCTCGTGGTTATGAGCACAGAATGGCAAGTCAGACTGCCTGCATTCTAATTCCAGCTTTGCCACCTACTAGCTTCAGAGCTCAGCACTTACCTGAAATCTCTGAGCCTAGATTTTCTCATCTATGAAATGGGGGTCCGTGGATATAAGGATCAGATGAGCTAATACAAGTAAAGCAACCAAACAGTACCTAACACCTACAAGTACAGTCAATGTTGACTATCATTACTCAGCCACAAAAGCTATAGAATTCAATGAATTAATAATTTTCACAATGATTTGAGCTATAATTGTGCGTATTACGGATACAACAAATTTCTTTTTAAATAGGCTTTTTGTTCTCTATTTAGACAGTAGTACTACTACTCAGTGAGACATATAGTGCATAGATTATGAAAAACATCATTTCAATTACATGCCAATTTTCTCCTGGTAAAATAAAAAGCACCACAAGTCACTAATATATTTTCAAGATTTATGGAAATATATGCATAAAATTATGTTGGAATTTATTTTCATTTTATAACATTCGCTTTGGGCCTTGTTTTTTGAAGGTTAACTAAAACCAATGATATGAATGCAGGAGGACCAGAGTTTGTCAGACATTCTGATGGCAATAAATAAGCAAATATGGCTTAAGTGGACATCTGCTACATCAATTCCCAGTTCTTGGCCCAATTCACTGGCATTTGCATTTCAAGAAAGCTTATGCAGACTGCAGAATTAGTGCAACAGGCATTCCCTATGAACTGTGCTCCATGATTGATGTTACCCAATGGGGCCAACTTATGAAATTAGAAAATATTCACTCATTAAGTAAAACAAACCATAAACTTTTGTCTTTCAGTTCCCCAAATGAATAGCATCCAACTTCTCTTTTCTCAGAAATGTTAAACTAGTTATTTGTGTCTAGAGGAAAGTATTCTTCTCTTTATTTAATTAATTGATGTGTTTATTTACTTATTTATTTAATCCCTTCACCTTTTCCATCCAGTCCCGAACTCCCTTCCCCTCTGACAGCTGTCAGTCTGCTCCCTAGCTCTGAGTCTGTTTCTATTTTGCCTTCTCTTTATTTTAGATTAAAACTACAGCTTTGGTTTTATGTGGCTTTGAAAACAATTCTAAAACTCACATCATGAAACGTGATTTATGTGCCCACAGAGAATTGTTTAGATTACCTGAGGGAGCTTAATACTCACCCACACCATATGGAGGGCAGTTTCCCAGTTGCCACTGCAGCATACCTACTGGAATATATTTAGCTTTGGTCTAACTTCAGCCTCCTCAATTGATTTAGAAGCTGATAATTTCTTAGTGACATCATTTTTATCATTCATTAAAGTGTCTAAATCTGTTACATCATCCAGGCTTACCTCTTCCTTCTGGAAGCCAGATTAATAACACACAGAACAAATCACTGACTGAGAAAGGCTATATTTGTAGGCATTTTCCAATTTGTCACTGTCTCCCTATTGAACAGTTCTTTTAAAAATCTCTTTGGGTGATATACTATAATAACAGGACCCGCATTTTATGTCACACTTTCAACTTAATAACTATGTGTTGTGGCTCACAATCATATAGATTTATTTCCCATAATACCTCACCAGGATCTAAAGGGGGCAATTTTTGCTCTGGAGTTCCTAGAAAGGTCTAGTTATCTTATCTTTCTTCTACACCAGCAGAATAATTTTATTTTGGCCTATTTAATTATTTCAGCCAATGTAACTTCTTTTGGAGGCATCCAGTCATTACTCAAATTCTCCCAAGTTGTATCATGTCACATTTGAACCCCCCAGGGAGTGTCCGCTTCTGTGGGATGATTCCTCTGTACCTCCTCAATGCAAATTTCACTATCAGGTTTGCAGCCAGCAAAAATTATTGTCTTTAATAACATGCAGCTCATCACAATTGCTTTTTTAGCATTTGTCATTCTGGCTTTTCCTAGTCTGGATTAAACTCAGGTAAGTGTCTTATGAGGTTAATATATCATCCTTTGTGTGTATATGCAGTACCCTCTTTTTCTGACCTTTCTCTTTCCCCTCCCTGAGGAGTAAACCACAAGAAGCTAAACAAAATGACTCAAGGGACTGAAACAAAAGGAATTTACCATTTTACTCACTTTAAAATGAGCCATTTCTATCATTTATTCATTCACTTAATAGATCTTTGAAATATGCCATTGGTATTAGAATAGAAACTGCATTGAATTTATAGATTGCTGGGTAGTATGGGCATTTTAATGATGCTAATTCTTCTAATCCATGAAAACAGTATATGCTTCCACATATTTGCATCTTCCTCAATTTCTTTATTCAATTTCCTATAGTTTTCCTAGCACAGGTCCTATATCTCCTTGGTTAAATTTATTCCTAGTACTTTACTTTTGTTGTTGTTGTTGCAATAATAAATGAGATTTTTTTTCTTAGTTTCTCTTCCTAATAGTTCATTATTGGTGTATAAAAATGACACTGATTTCTGAATATTAGTATTTATCCTGCTACTTTGTCAAATATATTTATAGGAAACATCTGTAATAGTGTCAAATGAAGAAGAAGAAAGAAGAAGGAAGAAGAAGGAAGAAGAAGGAAGAAGAAGGAAGAAGAAGGAAGAAGAAGGAAGAAGAAGGAAGAAGAAGGAAGAAGAAGGAAGAAGAAGGAAGAAGAAGGAAGAAGAAGGAAGAAGAAGGAAGAAGAAGGAAGAAGAAGGAAGAAGAAGGAAGAAGGAAGAAGAAGAAGGAAGAAGAAGGAAGAAGAAGGAAGAAGAAGGAAGAAGAAGGAAGAAGAAGGAAGAAGGAAGAAGGAAGAAGGAAGAAGGAAGAAGGAAGAAGAAGAAGAAGAAGAAGAAGAAGAAGAAGAAGAAGAAGAAGAAGAAGAAGAAGAAGAAGAAGAAGAAATCTTTAGTGTCTGCATGTTGGGCACTATTCTAGTTTCTGGGAATATAGCAGTGAACAACAGCTCAGACAAACCTCTGCTTTTGTGTATGGTCCATTCAAGTGGGGAAGGAGGAAGATTGACAGTAAACAAGCATGACCACAAGCACACAACATATAGTCAGGTGACTATAGAGCCTCAGAGGAAAATAAAGTAGGCTATTGGAAAAGTCCATGAAGAATGTGTTGCAGAGATGGGAGAACTGCTGTTTGAACTAAAATGGCACCACATTTTGGGTAACATATACATTGTAGAGAATATTCATTAAAAACATACACTCAGGAGCCAGGTCACTTGGGTTGGATCTACTTGGGTTGTACACACAATATCTGTGTGACTATTTTGCTTATCTACTGCTGCATGAAAAATTACCCAATACTCTATGGCTAAGAACAATTATCATTTCTTTTATGCATGAATCTGTAAGTCAGGAATTTTGATGGCACAGCAGAAAATGCTTATCTGTGTAGCATAATGTCTGGGGCTTTGATTGGGTGACTGAACAGCTTGGGAGCTATAGCCATGACAATTTTAGGGGGGTGGGGGGACTCACCAGGCATCAGTCCTACATGTGACCCTTCTACTTGGCTCCTTTTAGCCTCAGATCATCAGACTTTTACATGTGTCAGGGCTCTAAGAGCAAGTGTTCCCAGAGACAAGAGTAGAAGTTGCCAAAGCCTTTAGTCCTGGACCCCCAAACTGTCAAAACATCACTTCTGCCATATTCTTTTAGTCAAGGCAGACACAGACCTTACCAAGTTCAAGGAGAGTGGACTCCTTCAATGGGAGCCTGTCAAAGAATTTGTAAAGGCTAAGCTAAAATTGTGATTGTAAATTTGCCCACTTTCAAAACTAATCAAACTCATCAAGGAGGGAAGATACTGACTCTTTGTAATTCTAATGGGAAGGACAAAAACAAAAAACAAAAAACTTTTATTACCAAGTATTTCTCAAAAGGGGAGAACAGACATCTTTACTCTGCCAGTATCTTTGACCAGCTCCATGATTTTCCTATACTTTCATTTTCTCAGTTAGTATTGATAATTACAGAATCTATCTTATAGTGTATACTAGGGGCCCGGTGCACAAAAATTTGTGCACTCGGGGTGGAGGGAGTCCCTCAGCCCGACCTGTGCCCTCTCACAGTCTGGGACCCCTCAGTGGATGTCCTATGATGGCCCCAGTCTGCCAGGC
>PVJC01013803.1:0-23188 GCA_004026665.1 Murina feae
TCTCCCCCTCCCACCCATCTCCCCTCTGTCCCTCCCACCCATCTCCCCTCTGTCCCTCCACAGTGGTGACCAAGCTGGTGAACCGAGGCTACCAGCCCCACCTGGAGGACTTCCTGCTGCGCATCAACTTCAACAGTTACTACCAGGACGCCTGAGCTGCTCCGGGCCTCTCGGGCGGGTCCCAGGATCGGGCTGGGGTGGAATGACCACACAGAGATGGGCCTTGGGAGCTGCTGGTTTATTAGGAGCTGCTGCGAGAAGCAGGAGCCTGCAGTGCTGGCCCTCCCAGGCTGCCATGGGGGTTGTGGCTGCTGTGTCCGCCTGGGTCTGGTCCCTTTGCTGAGCTGTCCTTGCGTGAAGCAGCTTTCTATGGGCAGCGCACTGCTTGTGGGACTGTGCTGGACTGCTGAGTCTGTGTCAGACAGAGACGGGTCAGGTCCTGACTGGACGTCCCTGCCGTCATAGAGAGACGGGGTATGGGGTTGCTCGCTGTCCGCCTCATGGACTCAGTGTCACTTGGGGCCTTGGGGACTTCCCAGCCTCCAAGGCGGTTACGAGGATCACGTGACACATAGCTCCGCTGCCCAGAGCGGGGGCTTGCTGCTGTAGGAGAGGCGCCTCTCTGCTGCGCCGCTGGCCCCCTCAGGCTCTGCGGCCTCCAGGACCTCAGCAGCCTCCCCCTCCCTGTGGTACGGGGCCTCCAGCAGCTTCAGCACCCGTCGCACCTAGAGAGGAGCAAGGGAAGGTTATTGGGGATCCCTCCTCCCGGCTCCGCCCCTGCTGCAGGACCCAGGGAAAGAGGAGGGACTGGCGTGTCCTTGCCTCTGAGAAGTCTCCATTCTCGGCAGCCTCGATGGCATTCTGCGCGATGTAGTTCCTCAAGACATACTTGGGGTTGCTGGCACGCATGGCACTCATGCGCTCAGCCTGCCAGGCGTCCTCGTCAGCGGCCCCCTCCCTGTCCTTCTCCAGCCTGGTCCTAGAACCACAAGCCCACCTTGGCAGCAGCTGCAGCTACAGCTCCCACCCTCCATCGGGTTCCCAGAGATGGTGCCACAGCAGTCGGCACTTTGCCAACCCTGCACACTAGGCTGGACTCACCTGTACTCCTGGAGCCAGGCAGCCCAGTGGCCCTGGTTCCTGCTCAGCAGTTCGGCCGGGCTCAGCTGCTCCAGCCGTGACTGTTGCTCCACGCGCTCCAGCTCCTTAGTGATGCTGGCCCGGGTGCCGATAAGGGCGAAGAGCTGCGGGTTTGACTGCGCCAGCATCAGCATCATGGAGAGCTGCCTGGGGTGGGGAGCAGCTGTGAGTGTGTCCAGGAGGCCACAGCACCCCACTACAGCCTGACAGGGAGCCCAGGCCCAGGGGAGGAGGTAGCTGTGGGCTCCTACCAGCTGGCCACCCATGTTCAGCAGCCCCTCCATGTGACGGGACTCGGCTGTACCTGAGACGATGCCATAGACTCAGGCGGACCCTGGGGTGGGCAGGGCACTGTGTCCCCACCCAGCACTGACTTCTGGGAGAAGTTCACTGCAGTCAGGGACAGATCCTGCCAGTCCCGAGGCCCCATACTGCTGCATTCAATTCCTCTCTGACCAGCCTGCAAGCTGTTCATTAAAATGCATAACCACACCTGCCGTGTCTTGCCCTGAGTGTGGGCTGCACCCTGGGGATGTGTGCTCTTCCCAGTGGGAGATGGTGCCGAAAGCAGGGTCTAGTGGAAGCCTCAAGGCCACTGAGAGCAGAGACCACCATGCCCAAGCCCAGGCCCTGGGCCTCCCCATCCAGGGTCAGCATCACCGTGCTTTCCTCTGACCACCACTCATTCCTGGGAAGGGAGCAGCTGCCTGGGCCCCAGGTGTCCAGCCAACTGTGTTAGCCCCATTGTGCAGCCCTCACACGCTCTAAATGTCTCTGGAAACAAATTCCAAGGAAGCAAGACCTAAGCACCCACCGGGGGTCCATCTGGGGCCGGAAGGCAAGCCGCAGCTCCTCCAGGGAGGCGCACTGCTCCGTCAGCGCCGTCAGGAACTCGGCCAGGCCGGGGGACTCTGCCCCGACTGGGAAGGAGCTCAGCAGGTAGAAGGTGTTTGTGAAGTCGGCACCTGGAACGTGCAGCTGCTCAGGTACAGGGGTGTGGAGGGCAGGTTCTGTGCTGCCCTCCTGCAGCATCACCTACTACAGACCGACCCACACTCGTCCATCCTACCCGGTGGGAGCCACACTGATTGTCAGGTCCAGCCTGTTCCTCAGCCCCTACCCAGCGCAGCCACTACTCTGGACCTGACAAGTCCTCAAAGTCCCCAACCCTAGTTTCCTCATCTGTAAAATGGGTACAACAATGAAGGCACTGGGGTCGGCCCCTGGCCTTGAGCTGCAGTGTCCCCAAGTCCCCAAAACATGCCCAGCAGAGGGCTTAGCAGGACAGATGCCATTAGTCCTCAGTCTGACCTGTCAGAACAGTCATAACTCCTAAGAAAACCTCCAGCCCTAGCCAGTTTGGCTCAGTGGATAGAGCGCTGGCTTGTGAACTGAAAGGTCCCGGGCTGGATTCTGGTCAAGGGCACATGCCTGGGTTGTGGGTTGGATCCCCAGTGGGGTACGTGCAGGAGGCAGCCGATCCATGACTTTCTCTTATCATGGATGTTTCTCTCTCTCTCCCTTCCTCTCTGAAATTGAAAATAAAAAACCTCCGAAAAAAACAAAGGAAACAATAAGGGAATGAATTGTGTTACTAAAGAACCAACAAAACAGAAGCAGCAACAGAGAAAATGAGGGCAAATGGTGTCAGACACAGACAACAAACAGCAAATTAGCAGAAGCGCTTCTTTCTCAGGAATCACTTAAAAAGTAAATGAGTTAAAGTCCAATCAACACGTAGGGATTGGCAGGATGGAGTAAAAAGATCCAACTACACCATCTCTGAGGCTCACTTTAGCATCAAGTAAAGTGAAAGGCTGGGAAATCTGTCCTGTGCAAATGACCTGGAAGCTGGTGGCTCTGACGTCAGACGAAATAGATTTAAGAGGAGGATTTTATGATGTGCTCGGACAGGTGCAGCCCCTCACACGTGACCACACGCACACCGAGTGGGAGCTCCTGATGTGCCAGGGGAACGTCCACCGAACTGAAGGGAAAAACAAGTCATGGCCACTCCCAACAATGGATGTGGCGTCCAGATGGACGTTCAAGGACCCAGACCCCGCACGGCAGTAAACACACTGGACCACAACACTGTCCATGGGAGCCACATGCTCCCCAGCAGACCACGGTAGGCCACAGGCAAGTTCTAATACACTTAGAAGGCCAGGCTAGTGTCTTCGCCAGCCACAGTGGAATGAAGCTAGAAATCACAAATAGGAAAATGGAATATTCACAAGTAACTGGAAGTCAACATAACCCAAGGGCCCAACAAAGCAATCACAAGGGAAATGATAAAATACGCAGGAAGACACAGGAGCACGCCATGGATGCCAACTTTAAAAGACAGATCTCTCATCACAAAAACTGTTACCTAGAATCACCGTGATCATGCTGCGTATACAAATATCAGATGGTGGCGAGATGGTGATGCACCCTGAAGTGAACATGTCACGTGTCATCACATCCATCAAAAAAGACCTCAAATCAATCACACTTAACACACTAGAAAAAGAACAAAGCGAGATCAGGGAGCAGAAGGGAAGGAACTAAAGATTACAGCAGAGAGAAATGAAACAGAAAAACTGAAAAGGTCAACAAATGGAGAAACCTAACTACACTGACAAAAGAGTAGATACAAGTAACTAAAATCAGAACCCAAAGACTAAGCGACTACAATGAATAATTACATGCCTATAAGTCAGGTAACTCTGGTGAAATTGGGCAAGTTCCTAGAAACACAAATTATGACTGACTCAAGAAGAATATAGTTCTGTAACAAGTAAGGACACATACAGCATTCCTGATCTAACACTTCCCGAGGAGGAAAAGCCCTGGGCCTGACTCTTCACTGGTGAGTTCTATCAACCACCACCCTAGCTGGTGTGGTTCAGTGGATAGAGTGTCAGCCTGCGGCCTGAAGGGTCTCGGGTTTGATTCCAGTCAGGGCACATGCCCAGGTTGTGGGCTCGATCCCCAGGACACGTGTAGGAGTCAGCCGATCAATGATTCTCTCTCATCATTGATGTTTTATCTCTCTCCCTTCCTCTCTGAAATCAATAAAAAATATATTTTTAATATATTTTATTGATTTTTTACAGAGAGGAAGGGAGAGGGATATAGAGTTAGAAACATAGATGAGAGAGAAACATCGATCAGCTGCCTCCTGGACATCCCCTACTGGGGATATGCCCGCAACCAAGGTACATGCCCTTGATCAGAATCGAACCTGGGACCCTTGAGTCCATAGGCTGATGCTCTATCCACTGAGCCAAACTGGTCAGGACAATAAAAACATATTTAAAGAGTTATCACCAATCCTCCTCAAACTCTTCTTGAAAACCAGGGAACTCTTCCTAATTTACTCTGTGAGGCTGGCACTGCCTTGACACCAAAGCCACATACACTGCAAGGAAAGAAAGGGACAGACCAGTGTGCCGGGACTCTAGCGAAGTGTCAGGCCAGGCACCATGGCCAGGGGTCTGTCCCAGGAGCGCACAGTGTGAGGGTCAGGAGACTGGTCTTTGGGAGGCAGTTGGGTCATGAGGGTGGGGCCTCCCGGTGGGACTCCTGTCCTTGTGAGAAGAGACACAAAGCTCCACCCCTCCTTGCTCTGCCCATGAGGACCCGGCGTAGAGACAGCATCTGTGAGTGAGCAGTGGCCTCACTAATAACTGCCCCTCCCCCCCATGCTGGCATCTCCATCTTGGCCTTCCAGCCTCCAGAATGGAGACAAATGGCTATGAGTTGAGGCCCCGTTTGTGGCAATTCATTATGGTTCACACAGACTAAGGATATGAATGAAGGAGTAAAGCCATGTGGTCGTCTCAACTGACGCAAAATGGTGAAAGCACCCAAACTGGAAACAGAGGCAGGAGGAGGCAGTCCCACCCGCTCTGTGGTGGACAGGAAGCTTCCCCTCCCGCCAGCCGGAGCTCTGGGCCCCACTGCTAAGTGCAGGGCTGAATGTAGGACTGAGAGGGCTGTTTTCACAGCAGCCAAAGGGACAGCCAGCCCACGGCACAGACATGTGGTGCTGAGCACAGCAGGCCCCTCCACACAACTCAGCAGCCTCCGCCTCGATCAGCATGGAGCCTGCAGACCTGGTGCTCATGACGTCAGACACACTGGGCTATGGGATGCCACTTCTGTGAGGGCCCACAGGGTCGCGTTCACAGGGACAGCAAGCAGGACCGTGGTGCCCGCGGGTCATGTGGAGTCAGTGTTCATGGGGGACAGTTTCAGTGGGGAAGATGGATAGTTCCGGACACAGATGGTGGGGCTGGTTGCACCACAGTGGAATGGACCCAGTGCCGCAAGCGTGCACACGGAGGAATGGTAAAAGGTTAACTTCACCTCACGTATGTTTCACCGCATACGCATACCGAGTCACAGCGGCGTGTGCACCTGCCCCACTCACCGGTCAGGTGCATGGTCTCCAGGAGCTTGGCCACCAGCGCCGCGTCCTCCTCCCGCTCAGCCTGCACCAGGCCCAGCTTCCTGCGCATCTTGTGCAGGTAATGCCTGTGGAACTCGGCGTCATACTCCTCGGCCAGGATGGCCTCGCCCTGCTCGAGGGGCAGCTCGGGCACCAGGGCCTCGGCCAGCTTCTGCAGGTTCCACTTGCACACCTCAGGCTGCTTGCTGAACGAGTAGCGCCCGGCATTGTCCGAGGCATTGCATACGTGGTCGGGGTCATACCTGCCACACGGGGACAAGGTGCTGTCCATGTGGCTGCTACTGCTCTCCCGCCATCCCCCAGGAGTCCTGGCCCTACGGGCTTAGTTCAAGGACCCTGCAGAGTCCTTGACTTTCTCCTGCCACCAGCCCTGACAGGTCCACCTCCAGAGCCGGGAAGCAGAAGTCCTCGGCGCTGCCCCTGGGTGCCTACCCAGGCCGGCACTGCCTGCCTCCTGCTCCCCACCTGCTCCTGGCCGTGCCCCTTCAGTCCATCTCGGGGCATGCCGGGGTGGAGCACCCTTTGGGGAAGTGCTTTTTCTCGGCTAGAAACCCTCCAGGGGACGCCACTGCTAGGAACGCCGACCAGCTTGGCCTGCAGGCCCCTCCCCTGCCCAGCGACTCGGGCGCTGTGGGGGTGTGCCCACCTGTCCAGGAAGCCAAAGGGCCCGTAGTCGATGGTGAGCCCCACAATGCTCATGTTGTCCGTGTTGAGCACGCCGTGGCAGAAGCCGACACACTGCCACTCAGCCACCATCCGGGCCGTGCGACGTGTCACCTGGGGCAGGATGGGCCTGGTTGCTCCCTCTAGCCCCCTTCCCACCCGTCTTCCCCTCCCGGGGCGAGCTGTGCTCCTCTGAGGGGCCCTGGCACAGATCCTGTCATCTCGATCAGCACTCGGCTGTGGAGAGAACCTGAGACTTAGGAGGGCTCTAGCCCCCACATACACCATCTACGTCTTTTATATACTCACTGGTTCAGACTTTACCAGAAAAATCATGAAGCCTGTCGTCCCTGTGACTCAGGCCCAATGAGAAGATCACATGGAAACAAGGAAGTTACCACATCGTCAGCAAAACCCTCCCTGTGCTGGGCCCGCCTTGCCCTATGGGCTGCCCAGGAAGGAGGCTCAAATGGTCTGTCCGGCAACCAGCCCTGTGCTCATGCCCCAGGTCCACTGCTGAGCACCCCATGCAGTCTCAAGGACATGCTGGCCACGGAGAGCAGGGGCCCCACAAGACATCCCAACGCCCGGTGTCCAGACCCTGGCCCGCAGGTGCGCCCCTCCCCTGAGGCTGAGGACTCCGGGCACTGACTGGGCAGCACCCTCCTCTCAGGTGCACAACGGACAGATGCTCAGAGATGGCCCACGGCAACTGTGAGTTGAGGGAGGGAGACGGTGCCACAGCAGTAGGCTCGAGTGACCAGCGCAGGACGGGCCCCCCAAACACCTGCTTGGCCAGTGCCCACTTCTGGTGGAAAGAGGGCTGACCCAGGGCCCTCAGTCCTCAGGCCCCCAAGGCCTAAGGCAGGCAGGCCTGGCACCTCTGGGACCCACCTCACGGAAGAAGGCAGCATTCCTCTGCACAGAGTCGCTGGCATGGGTGGCCTGGATTTCAGGGTAGAAAGTGCTGACCACATAGTCCAGCATCTGTATGCGGATGTCGTTCCTCCCCACGCTGGGGCCTGCACGGCCCGTGTGCTCATCCTCAGCCTTAAAGATCTCAAAGGACCCGAACCTGCAGGGAGGCCCCAGTTTCAACAGGTTAACCACACCCCGTGTCCTGGGAAAAGCGAGCGAGAAGTCTGGCCCCCTGACAGCAGCTGACAGCGCAAGAACACCTGGGTCCGAACCACCAACCAGCGATACGAGCACAACAGGCGCACCCTGGCCACGCTCAGAGCTCACACAGCCGGCGTGGCGGGGAGGCCCAGGACGCCCCCGCTCAACCAGGACAAGGCCCCCGTGCATGTCTGCCCACACCCAGGACGTGTCGTCACTGACATCCTGCAGTGGGTGCTCCAGTCGCTGTGTCCCCTGGGGCCGTGAAGGATGCCTGGAGACCTGTGGTTGTCCTGACGGGTTACTGCCAGCAGCTGGTGGGCCAAGGCCACGGATGCTGCCAACACCCTACAGGGCCCAGGACGGCCCCACAGCTGAGTGATAGGTCACAATGCCCGTGGTGCCACCGAGGGGGTCTCCCAGGGTGAGGCCAACCCCTGTTCTGGCTCCTGCTATCCCCGGAGGACAAGAGGGCACTGGCCTGGTGACTAATGAGCCATCTTGGGTGCCCGGACATACACATACAGGGTTGGCTCGGCCCACAGCCACCTGCTGACACACTGGCTTTGATGCCAAGCAGCACGGTGACATCTGGACGGACAAACAGGCTCCTATCAGAGATGGAGCCAGAGAGGAATCTGCTGAGTGAGCGTGTGTGAGGGATACGGGCACGCCAGGCCAGTAACAGCCCCTTAGTCGTCATGACTACGCACGGCCACTTTCTTGGAGGGTTTCGGGCAGCTCCTGTCAGACTCTGAGGGAGTACCCCGCTCTGTCGTGGCCTTTCCCAGACGCCTGCTTGGACAGTCCCTTCTCCGCCTGGCCCTGCACCCTCTCGGGTGCTGGGGCGCCTGTGGACTCGCTGCCACAGCCTCTGCCACCCCATCCCTTCTGGCGGCAACAAGTGTCGGGCAAGGAATCTGGGAGGGCACGACTGTCCACATGCCGGACGGGGCTCCTGACCAGAAAACGCCCGCTACCTTCTGCCTGTGGGTCCACGCGCCTCCTTCCCAGACAGTCGGCTTCCGCTGTTCTAGGGCACAGACTCCCCATGATCTGAGCTGCACGAGCCTGTCCTACGGCCCGTCACGGAGCGCACGCACACGGCCCACGGGAGCCGGTACCTGAGGAAGGAGGAGGCTATTCGCAACACGACCGCGCAAGGCTCGTGCTTGGGGTTGCCGTCGTAGAACACATCGCGCACGACCGTGGACGCTGACGTGACACAGGCGCCGGCTCGCGTAGTGGGGACCCCCAGGTGGAACATGGCCTCGCTGCACAGGAACTCCCGGATGCTGGACCGCAGGACCTTGCGGCCATCAGCCTGTCTGGAATCGAACACAGAGGTCACTGTGGCGCCAGCGGGGACCCCACACCGAGGCTCAGTGCAGACACGGGACTGGAACAGAGCCTGCTAACGGCCATCTAAAAACAACCCACAGCCGCTCTAACATCATCACAAGTTATCGTGATGAGCCCCATTGTTGTCCCAGGTCTGGAGCCAGAGTGAGAGCTTGGCCTGGAGCTGGAGGTGAAGGGCAGTGAAGGCCCATAGACACCCCACATGGGACGCAGCCTGCTGTCTCGTCTCACACACACACACACACACACACAACAGTGCTATTTGTAATGGGGCACGACCTTGATTGCCTTGTATACTTTCGACCTTTTCTTTACTATTATTATTAATAGACTTTTTTCAGAACAGTATTAGGTTCACAGCAAAATTGAGTGGAAGGTGCAGAGATTTCTCATGCAGCCCCTGCACCCCCCTCCCACCAACACCCCCACCAGATGGGGCATTTGTTCTGATGGGTGAACCTACATCGACATGCCATATCCCCTGGGATCCAGTGTTTACATCTGTGTCTCTGTTCTATGGGTTTGGACAAATGTATAATGACATGTACCTACCACTGCAGTGTCACAGAGTAGTTTCACTGCCCAAAAGCCCTTTGACCCGCCCACTCATCCCCCTTCCCCCATCCCCTGATCTTTTCCTATTGTCTCCAGTTTTGCCTTTTCCAGAGCATCACAGAGTTGGAATCAGACAGAGCAGCCCTTTCAGACTGGCTTCTTGCACTTGGTCACATGCACTGGTTTCTCCGTCTCTCGTGGCCTCACAGCTCATTTCTTTTTAGTGAATAACACGGCCACTGCCTGGACCGACCACCGTTTCTCTAGCCATCACCTGTGGAAGGACACCTTGGTTGCTTCCAAGTTTTGGCAATTTTGAATCAAACTGCCATAAGCATCCATATGTAGGTTTTTATGTTTTTTTTTTATTTCAGGTCCCAACTGTTCACTACTGGTATTTAGTAACTGACTTCTGCGTAGTAGCTTTGTATCTTGTAACCTCACTGTATTGCTTAGGGGTTCATTTTTGGTCAGTTCTTGGAGACAGTGCCGAAGGGGCCCTGCCCGGTCAGGCTCCCAGATGGGGCACGCCCGGCCCACCGGGCGCAGGGCTGGCTGCGGGGCTTGGAAGCCTGCGCTGGGGGACTGCCCCCTGGAAGGCGGATCCGAGGCAGCTGAGCGCGCCACGGGATCTGGAGAAGCCTGTGCTGTGAGTGCGCCCGTCAAGTCAGCCAGGCTCCCTGCGCGCGGGCAACAGTGTGCCCCGCGCGAAGTCCTCGGACGGTTTGTGAGACCAGAAGATGGGCGGCTGCCAGGGCTCAAAGGCCAGAGGGGTCGGGCACTGGGCAAGCAGCCGGAGAGGAGGCCGGGCCCAGCACCTCCGTCCCGGCCTCAGGACCTCCCCACAGCTGTTCCTTCTCAGGACACTGCTATCCGCGGGTCCTCTGTCCCGGGTGACATCTCACCCCAACCGGGGGAAGCCCGTGGGCCTGGGTCCGCCCCCCGTGGCCACCTGCAGGGGCGCCCACCTGGAGAAGGGCGTGGGGCCGGCGCCCTTGAGCTGCAGCTCCCAGCGCTCGCCGGCCGCAGTGCACACCTCGCCCAGGTACATCGCGGCGCCGTCGCCCAGCTGCCCAGCGAACTGGCCGAACTGGTGGCCGCAGTAGCAGTGCGCGGCGGGCTCGGCGCCCGGCAGCAGCGCGTTGCCGCTGAAGAAGAGGGCGGCCTCGGCCTCGCGGGCCTCGCGGGCGGCGGCGGCGGCGGGCGGCGCGCCCAGGCCCAGCAGCGCCAGCGCGGGCTCGGACAGCGCCACGAGGCGCGGCTGTCGCAGGGGCGCGGGCCGCACGCGGCTGAAGCAGGCCCCGGGCACCAGCCGAGGCGCGGGCGCGGCGCCCTCGGGGTCCGGCGGCGGCGACTCCACCGGCAGCGCGCGCAGGGCTCGGTTGTCGAAGCGCAGTCCCGCCAGCCAGTGGGGCGCCGGCTCCATGGCGGCGGCCGAGGTGGAGCAGGGCGCGGGCAGCGGGCGGCAACCGAAGAGCGGCCACAGAGCGCGGGCAGCCGGGAGCGAGGTCCCGAGCACGGCTTTGAGCGAGGCCATAAGTGCCGCCGCTGCGGCGGAAACCCCTCCGCCCCGACAGGAAGCCCCGCCCCGTACGTTCCGCCGTCCAATCTCCAGAGAGGCGGTGTCCGCCGCTGCGCCTGCGCGAGCCGCGCCCGCTGAAGCTTGATTTTGATTAGTCACTTCGTCCGTCTCTGCGCCTCTGCGGTTGGATCCGTGGAGAGGCTTCGAGGCTGTGCTGTTGGTCCCGGTCCAGCTCGGTCCACCGGGCTGCGGCGGGGCTGGTGCGGGCACAGGGGACCGGGCGGTGCAGAGTGGCTGCCCAGGTGGGGCCCCGTGGGGCTTTGGCGCCCCAGCTCACCCCTGCTTCCCGCTTTCTTGCTTCTTGTGATTCGGGGGACACAGGGCCAGGCCCAGAGAACAACTCCCAGGTGCCAAGTGGGCAGGGCTGCCAGGCCGGGCCTGCAAAGGTTATGGGTCGGAGTCGGGGTCGGGGTCGGGGTCAGAGTTATAGGTTAGCATCACGGTTAGAGTTACAGCTTAGGGTTAGGGTGAGACGTTAGGAATAGGGTTAGAGGTTGGGTTTAGGGTTAGAGCTTAGTGTTAGAGGTTAGGGTCAGAGTTAGAGGTTTGTGCTAGGATTATATTTACTGCTAGGGTTAGGGTTAAGGATTAGGGTTAGAGGTTAGGGTTAGGGTTAGGGTTAGAGTTTAAGATTAGAGGTTAGCATTAGAGTTAGGGTTAGAAGTTATCATGGTTAGGGCTATAGTTTAGGGTTAGGGTTAGAGCTTATGGTTAGTGTTAGGGATGGAGCTCAGGGTTAGGGTTTGGCTTAGAGCCTAGGGTTAGAGTTTAGGGTTAGAGGTTAGGGGTTAGGGTTAGGGTTTGAGTTTAGGGTTTTGGTTAGAGGTTAGGGTTAAGTGTTAGGGTTAGGGTTACAGGCTAGGGTTAGATCTAGGATTAGGATTATAGTTTAGGGTTAGAAATTAGAGTTTGTGTTATGGTTAGAGCTAGGGTTAGGGTTATTGCTTAGTGTTAGGGTTATGGTTACGATTATGGTTAGCACTAGGATTAGGGTTAGGTTTAGAGGTAGAGTTAGGGTTATATCTTAGGATTAGATGTTAGGGTTAGGTTTAGAGTTAGGGTTTGGGTTACAGTTTGAGCCAGGGTTTAGGTTAGGGTTAGAGCTATGGTTAGGGTTAGAGCTTACTTAGGGTTAGGGTTAAGGTTAGGGTTAGAGTGTAGGGTTAGGGTTGGAGTTACCTACCAAGCTCTGTTTGTATTCATTGGTGCATTTCTCAAAGTTCAAAGGCCTCCACCTGCCCCAACCTGACTCACCTCCACCTGACTCAACTCTTTTGGTTGAGTCACTGTCCAGTGATCTTGTATATGGGTGTCACAGAGAACCCTAGGCAGCCTTGTCTGCTGTGCACCTCCTCGAGAGGATGAGTGTTATTTGAAAAAGTGAAACTTTATTGTTTTTCTGCTTCTCAATTTAACACAAACTTGCATTATAACAAATTCAAAATTTCAAACAGGGTGACAACTCACAGCTGCTGTCCAGTTGACGGATGTTGGTTACACCCACCCGCCCGAGGCTCCCTTGTTACCGGACACGGGATCCCAGGCGTCTTCTCTGTGGGTTCCCTCGGAGGGATGTGTAGGTTTCTCCCCATCTTTCCCGACCATGAACCTGCTTGGTGACCTCTGTGCCCAGGTGTGAGGTCTGAGGATGAAGGCGAGCTGCTGCGCCCAGCCCTCCCTGCCAGCCTTGGACAGGAACCTCTCTTGGCTTTTGCAAGTGATACACGCAGTGTCTCCTACCCTCCACGCTGCAGGTCCTGGCTCCTTCCGGCCAGGTGCCTCACCTCTGGGAGCCTGTGTTCACCCCATGAGAGCTCGCCTGTGGCAGCTGAAGGCCCGGCACTAGCATCTAGGAAGGCACAGTGCTCTCTGGGTGACTGGACTGGAGCCCCGCGCAGGCTCCCCGATAATCCAGCCGATGGTGGAACTTGCTCCGAGACGGTACCCCATCCCCACAGCTCAGGACACCCACCTCAGGCACCTTCTCTTTTGGATGCAGTGGCCCCTTAGGGTAGAGGGTGAGCTGGCCCCGGGCCCTCGGCTAGACTCAGGTCCTCCCACTGTCGCAACACCCTCTCCCTAGGGTGTCCCCCTCCCTGCTCCCCTCCTCACTGTGGCCCAGGAAGCACCCCTCCCTGGTCACTGAAGTCCACTGTCACACATTTCACAAAACAGAAGCCTCAAAAATTAGCTTTTATTTGTTTCTAAGGAACATGTACACGAGCGAGTGACAGGAAGGACGCAGCCAGCCCAAGGCTCCAGGCCCAGCTGTGGGTTCACCTGATTTGGTTAGACACTGTGTCAACACAATCCCACCGGCCAGACCGGCTGCAGGGACGCGACGTCGTAACACAACAGGATCGACTGACACACACACACGCGAGTGATGCCCGAGGCGGAGGTGCGGGGTAGGCCGGCTCAAGCCTCTGTCTGTACCACTGAGGTGGGCGTGCGGGAGATGGGGGCACCTGCTGGCATGCGTGCAAACTGGCAAGCCCTGGTGGACACATACCATCTGCCATGGTGGTCGGGACCCCTGGGTCCCCCGCCAGATGCACAGGAAGCAGGTTCAACCCCTACAGCCGGGCACGCTCCAACCCCTGCTCCCGGGGGCTGGAGGCCCCACTGCCAGGGCTGAACCTACCCCTTGTTCACCCTCAGGACCGACACCCAAGGAAAAGCCACCCTCTGTCCCAACCAAGTTTAAGGCTAGTATTTCCTGACATTTGCTTCAGTTTGTTTTCTTTTAAGTTAAAATTACCTGAGTAAAAAATTTCACAAATTTAAAAAAGCCCAAAACACACCATCTCTGCAGGCAGAGCGTCCGGGCTCCCGTGTCTGGCTCTCCTCGCTCCCCTGGGGCGACGCTCCCGGAGCCAAAGCAGAGCTGGACCCTGCGGCTGCTCCTGCCACTGGCCCCAGCGAAGGCACGTGAGGGGGGGCTGGCAGCCGGGCCCCCGCCCACCGCTGGGGCCCAGGAGGCAGGAGCAGCCCAGGCCTCCCAACCTTTGCCTGATGCCCATGAGCCCCGTGAACGTTCTGGGGGGGGATGGGGGGGGGAAGCCTGCGCTCAGAGCAGTTAAATGATCCTTTATTTGGGTGGGTTGGGGGGCGGGAGCAGGCGAGGCTGGACCTGGACCCCACGGGGTGGCACCAGGAGCTCCTTGGGGCCAGCCCGCCCCCTCAGCCGGCACGGGGAGCCACGGGTGGCCCCTCAGCTGTGGTGGCTCCTTGGTCCTTCCTACGGGTCCGGCCGGGCCGAGGACACCCGCTGCAGGCAATACTGGGCGGCGGGCAGCGACAGGACCAGGCTGGCGGTGCGGCGCCCCATCCAGTATAGGCCGTAGCCCAGCAGGCCCAAGAAGGTGACCTTAACTGCCAGCCGGGACACTCTGCCGGAGATGGACGGTGGGGGGACGCTGGGGGAGGGAGGGAGGGCTGGGCCTGGCTCCGGTGTGTGCACCCAGCCCTGGCCCCGCCCAGCCGTGTGGCACCCCCCCACCCCACCCCACCCCCGCCTAGCTCAGCACATGGGCGGGCGGGCGGCAGGCACTCACGTCATGATCTCCTGGATGTTGAGGTCAGTGGTCCAGTTCTTCTCGATGCCGGGGACGTGGCCCATGCCCACGACGCCCACGACCACAGAGGGGACGCACTTCCTGGGCTCGGCGTCAGAGGCCCGGGGCAGCTCGAGGCGCCGGGCAGCCTGCCGCAGCATGTAGGTCAGGTACACGTCTCGCTCCGAGACGATAGTGCGGTGCAGGTCGGGGAACTCGCCGATCATCTCCGCCATCATCTGCTCCAGCAGGTCCTTCTGCTTGCACCGCTCCACGTCGTCCTTGCTGGGGGGAGAGGGGAGCTGCCAGCCCGGCCGGGGCCAGCAGGAGACTGCTTGCTCAGCCAGGGCAGGGCCGGGCCTCTTTGCTGGGGTTCCCGGCTGAGGAAGGGCTGGGAGGCTGTCTGAGGCTCAGCCGCAGGACGAGGGGCTGCGTGTACGGTGGGTTAGGCAGACCCCTTGTTATTTTGGGGGTCGCCCCGGGCTACTGGCCATAATCCTTGGGCCAGGATAGGCAGGAGGCCGAGGGGCCCTACCTGATGGGGTCCGACAGGAAGCACAGGCCCCAGGCCAGCTTGACCTTCTGCCAGAAGGAGAGTGCGGCGATGGCCCTCTTGAAGGTGACGGGGATGGGCCTGTCTCCCAGGTGGAACTTGCAGAAGGGCACCTTGCTGGCCTGCGCAGAGGCTGGGGTTGGCTGGGGAAGCCGCAGGCCCCGGGTGGCCCAGTCCCGAGCCCCTCCCGCTGTGCCAGGCCCACCTCCTTGAAGGCCTCCCGGAACTCGCCGCCGGGTGCCATGCCCAGCTGCTCTGTGATGTGGGCCGACACCTTCAGCAGCAGCATCTGCATCAGTCCTGACATGACCCCGTTCTGCAGAGAGAGGCCGGCCAGCCTGAACCAGGCCCACAGTGGGCCCCATGAGCCCTGGCCATGTGGACCCGCCCAGGGCAGGCCCACCCAGGGCTGCAGGGTGGACGGTTTGCTGGCCCCTGCCCTGGACACTCCTTTGCTCCAGCGCAGCCCAGGACTCCACTGCCCACGGTCCATGCAGTGGCCGAGGGTTGGGACTAGCAGATGGCGGGATGGGACTGAGACCCCCACCCCGGCCCATACCTGTTCAGAGTCCCCAACTCCTCCTCCTCTGTCTGACACTCGGTGAGGGAGAGGGCAAAGGGGCCTCGACAGGCAGACAGGGTGGGCTGGCTCCCTGTGCTAACTGGAGGCCGGGTCTACCTTGGGTCCTGCAACCAGGGGGCCCAGGCTCACAGCGGGCAGAGCAGGGAGCGACCCGTCCCCCGGGCTGGCAGGGTGGTGGCGGAGGCGCCTGGAGCATGCGCCCGCGCACCTGCCGCACGGCCTGCTGCAGCTTCTCCAGGCTGATCTCCTTGGCCTCACGCAGCAGCGTGCGCTCGTCCATCTTCAGCATCGACACGCGGTACTGGCACAGCTCCACCACCACCACGTCGGGCTGCACCGCGCGGATTGTCTGCAGGGACAGGCGTCACTGGCTGCCCCCCCTCCGCTTCCCCTCATACCCACCCGGTGCACAGCTGCCCCCCCGCATGCCCTGCAGTCCTTAAGCAACTCGAGAGAGGGCCCTCCAGAACAGGGCTGCCTGCCCTGGGAGAGGGGGTGTGGGAGGCACAGTGTGGTGACGGTCACCTTCACCACGTCCTTCTTGCTGTCGTCACTGAAGTGGGCAGTGCCCACCACGTACACCCGGCTCCCGTCCTCAGCCACCAGCTCCGTCACCGTGCGTGGCAGCCGGGGCCGCTCTCGCCGCCGTTTCAGCTTCATTTCCAGCAGCAGGTTGAAGGCGTCCGCGTCGGCTGCAAGGACACAGGCCGCTGGGGTGCGCAGAGCCCAGGCTCTCAGCGCTGTGGGGCGCCAGGAGACGTGCGGGAGGCGGGGAGGAAGGGGCATGTCCGCAGGAGCGGTCGCCAGGTGCTGGCTCTCCAGTGAGGGGTGCCCACACCCTCCGTAGGGAGCGCAGGGAGGGCTGTGACATGCCGGCCCCCACCCGCAGCTCTGCTCACCACGGGGACTGAGAGCCCCCCATGCCCGGGGCAGCAGGGCCCGTCCACAAACCCAGGAGTGGCCCACCCTCGCCGCCCAGCACCGCATGGTCTTGGGAGCACGAACACAGGTTCTGGGGTTCTCCAGGAGGCGCCCTGGGCACCGTCTCCGCAGCTCCTGAGGTCCCTGCGGGGTCTGCATTGGTCTGCGGAGGGAAGGGGTGTGTCTGAGTTGGAGAACCCCTGCCTGGGGATTGCCTGAGTCCCAGACATCCACTGGCCCTGACAGGCACCCCCGTATAGGTGCTGCCGGGAGACCCCCCTCCCCCTGGCAGGACCAGAAGCTCCGTGTGGTCATTGCTCTGCAGGCCGCCCTCCTGGGAACAGCTTTCCCCTGAGAAGCTGGCTGGGCCCTGTGTCCACCCCGCAGGTCTCACCTCCTGAGCCGGCTGCTCCTCCTCCTCCTCCATGGCTGCAGGAGGCTCTGCACCAACCAGGGAGCCTGAGGAGACAGGTCTGTCCTCACCGGGAGCCCAGGCCATGCAGGAGGCTCAGTGGGGAGCAGGGGGCTCGGTCCGGTCAGGGGATGGGGTCTGGTTGGTCGCCTTGAATGGACCTGGGTGGGACTGACATCACTGGCCACCAGGGTACCTGGCCGGGCGCAGCAGGTGTGAGACTCCACCATGAGAGACAGGCCAGCCCTGCTGCCCCCACCTCCTCCTGACCCAGGCGGACCAGTTCCGTCTGACTTTGGAACAAAACACAAGTGGCAGCAGTGAGCCTGTGTGTCACATTCATGCTGGACCCGGGGCTGTCTCGGCATCTGTGGGCGCAGAGCGTGGCTGTCCACGGAGTCGGTCATGTGCACAGATGTCAGCGCAGACTGGGGAGGCGCACAGGCCGGGCCTCTGCATGCAACCCCGGTGTGAGGGGAGGCGTAGGCACAACGTCTGGCCACGGGTTGTCAGATCCCTGCACCTCCCCCCAGCATCGGCTGGACTGGGTCCTGCTGCCAGGACAGGCGGCCGCACAGACCAGAAGGCGAGAACGCTGACCAGATCCATGAGGCCCCCGCAGACTCCGGGCCGTGATGGGGCTGCCATGGAAGGGGCGGCTGGTGGCGTGGGGTTTCACAGCCAGACGTGGCCCCACAGGTGCACCTTGGGGGCTTGGGATGGGACAGAGCCCCAGGAGCTGCAGGACAGTCCAGGGTTCACTATTTTTTAAGTTTTAAAATTTATTTATTGATTTCAGAGAGAGGGAGAGAAATATCAACTTGCTTCCCCACTTGCTGACGCATTCACTGGCTGAGTCCTCTGTGCCCCGGCCAAGGATCGAACCCGCAACCTTGGCGTATCAGGATGACGCTCTAACCGAGTGAGGAAGCTGGCCAGGGCGCAGGTTCATTACAGATCTTTCGTGACAAAAAGGCAAAACAGCCCGGCCAGCGTGGCTCAGTGGTTGAGCTCGACCTGTGAACCAGGAGCTCAGGGTTCGATTCCCGGTCAGAGCACCGGCCCGGGGTGCCCGGTGTGGGGCGTGCAGGAGGCAGCCCATCAGTTGATCAATGATTCTCTCTCCTCCCTGATGTTTCTATCTCTCCTCCCTGCCTCTCTGAAATCAATAAAAAAATATCTTTTAAAAAAGAAGAAAACCGAGAGTAGACTAAGCATGATACTACGTCAGGCTCTGTCCTGCCTCACTGCTGCCCCGGCACCTCGGCCCCCTGAGCTTCCGCCTCCTCCCGGCAGCAGGAGGCGCTGTCTGGGCAGGTGGTGCGGGCCGGGGCAGGGCTGCCTCCCGGGGTAACGGACGGGCCTGTTGCCCAGGACACTCAGAGCGACGGGGCTGACCTAGAAGGGGCAGCCCCTCCCGAGAATGCGAAGGGCCAGGAAGAGGAACAACGGGCGGCCAGCAAGGGGGGTGGTAGGCAGACCCCGTGGGCCAGGAAGGGGAGCCTGGCCTGGCCTCCTGCAGGGTGTCCCCTGCCCGGAAGCAGCAGCAGCAGCACCGCAGGCACCTGGTCGAGCAGCGGCTCACCTGGGCCTCGCCCCTCCCAGCACCTCCTTCCAGCTTCACAGAGCAAAGCTCTGCCTGACGCAGGCACCGCCCGGAACAGAAACAGGAAGCTGGGCCTGCGCGGGGCTGCGGTCACGGCTTGGGGCCTCCACCTCTGGGCCGCGGGGCAGCCAGCGAGGAGGGGGCGGTCGGAGCCCGGAGGGAGACAACCATTCTCACTTCCCAGCAGCGCAAACTCTAACAGCTTCGGAAAACCCACTGGGCTCACAGCCATCGAGCGGGAGGCCACCACGGTGCCTCCCCCTTCCCTCCCAGCCTTTGGTGGCCACAGGGCTGGGCCGGCTTCTGCCCTCACCTTCCTTGCCCTCAGCCTGGCCAGACCCACCCTCTGACACCCAGGAGGAAGCCAGTGCCTGTGGGGGCCAGGTGCCCCAGCCCCCCAACGGCAGCTGCAGGACCTGAGCCCCATCCCAGTCCCAGAGGCACCTCTCTGGCCTCATCACATCCAGGTGCCACCTTCTGTCTGGTTCCCTCACTCGGCAGGGCCTTGGCGATACCCCGCAGGATGTGACGTAAGCGGCTGTTAGCCCTCCTCCCCCCTCCCTGGTCACCATCACGCATTTTCCAATACATAGGGCTGGACCCTGGACGGAGCACAGGGCCTAGCCCCGTGGATGGCTGGGCCCAGCCTCCTCTCTGCACCACGGCAGCAGCTGGGGAGGCAGCTGTGTCCTTCCCAGTTTCCTGCCACGGAATCTCTGGACTGAGGTCCCATCAGTCCCTCCCACCGCTGCCGGCTGCAGGGACCAGCGGACACTGGCTGACACCGTCTCAGATCCAGGCTCCAGAGCCCACCCCGTCCACAGAGCACGGCCTGGGGTAGGTGCTGGGCACAGCTGTCAGAAGGGTGCGGCCCGAGCAAGGCCTCCCATGCCAGGCTGTCTGGCAAACAGGTGGGCATCTGCCACCTGCCAGCACCTGTGCTTCAGGCGACGGTCACCAGGTTGGCCAGCTCTCAGACCAGCCTCAGCGCTGGGTGGGCCTGGGCCGGACGCTTGTACCAGTGAGGACTCTCAGCTCCTGCTGCCCAGCAGTCTACACACAGTAGGGCCTCTCCAGGCTGCAAAATGCATGCCATACACATGCTCCTCGGCCCATGAACCCTGGGCCTCTGGGCTCCCCTCGGCCGGGCAGACCCCGCAGGCAGGAAGCGAGGGCACCGCTATCTGCTGGAACCGCGGCCCTTCCCACCCGCTCCTGGGACACACGCGCCAAAGTGGGGAAATCCTGGCCCGAGAGGCCTGTCCTGTCCAGCAGCCTTGGGAGCGGCTGGCTCAGCGGCTGAGCGTCGACCTAGGAACCAGGAGGTCGGGGTTCGATTCCGGGCGAGGGCGCAGCGGGGGCTGTGGGCTCGGACCCCGTGGGGGGTGGGGGCGTGCAGGAGGCGGCCGATCCATGGTTCTCTCTCGTCCTGGGTGTTTCCCTGCCTCCCCTCCCTCCCGCTCTGAGACCAACAACAAATACGTTTACACAGGAAGGTGGGAGCAGCCCCGCGTGTCAGGCACCCGCCGCCGTGTGCGCCCGGGACCCAGATCAGAGTAACAGGTGGCGCCGTCCCGCGGGGCGCAGGGCAGAACCCGAGGACCCACAGCTCCCGCCGCCCAGCCCAGCCGGCCCGTCGCTGGGGACGGAACTCTTCCCGCCCCCCCCCCCCCCCCCCCCCCCGAGCGCGGGGTCCAGGCCCAACCCCAGGCGGTGGTGCCGGGAGCGGGCCTCTGGGGGGTCGGGTCAGGGGGGCGCCCTGCAGCCGGAGGGCCCCCCACCTTAGGGCGGGAGAGCAGGCGGCCCGCGCCGACCCGGTGCTTCCTGGGGCCCCCCTCGCCCCCGCCCCCCGCCCTGGAGACGCCCCGGGTCCGGCAGGACCGGCTCCGGGAGGACCGGCCGGGGAGGGAGGCGTGGCGACGGGCGTGCGGGCCGAGCGGGAGGCCTCCGAGGCTCCTCGTCCAGCTGCCGGCCCGGCCCCTGCGGGGCTGACGGGACCATCCTCCAGGGCTCGGGCCGCGGGGCCCCCTCACCCGCCCGCTGCCCACGCGCCCGGAGGTCCCAGCAGGGGTGGGGGGCGCGGCCGCCGGGACGCCCCGCGGGGAGACAGACGGGAACTGGGGGCCCGGGAGTGACACCGCGACGGGCAGCTTCCCAGGCGCGCGGGGCCGGGCTGTCACCCCGCCATATGGCAGCGCCGCTCCGCGCGCGCGAGGCCGCCGCCGGGAGGCGCGGGACCCGCGAGACCCCGTCCCCGCAGCCCGGGCCGCCGCCCGCGCCCCGAGACCCCCGCCGCCGGCCCGCCCCGCCCCCGGCCCGCACGACTCACCGGGGCGCGCGGCGCTCCTCAGCCGGCCTCCATGCGGCTCGTCTCCCCACCGGACGGGGCGGGCCGGGGCCGCGGGGCGGGGCGGCCGGACAGGCCGGCGGCCGGGCCGGAGCGCGCGGCATGCCGGGAAGCGCAGTTCCTCACGCCTCCAGCTCGCCTCCGCGGCGCGCCAGCGAACTACATTTCCCAGGGAGCCGCGCGCGGGCGTCCGCGGACTACACTCCCCAGAAGGCCGCGTGCGGTAAAGCGACGCTCCGCCCCGGAGACTCGGGTCCCAGGACACAGGCGGTGGCCACGTTGACGCGAGTTCGAGCCCCCGGCCCGCCGCCCGGGCGGGAAGGCCCTGCGAAGCCCTTAATTCCCTGATGGCGGCTCCCAGCCTGTCAAGTGGGGATGATGTTCGTACAGCGTCCACAGGGAGGCGACCCAGAGTGGGACGCGAAGAGCAGGGAACTCGGCTGCGCAGCGGCCCCACTGGGAGCCGGTCTCAAGGTGCGCGGACCTGGACGGCTGGAGCCCTCGGCCCACTGCCAGCGGAGGGGCCCTGTTCCCCTCTGACCCCGGGGCACGAGAGGCGGCAGCCAGTGGCCTTGGGGTCTTCCCGGCCGCCCTGCCCCTCTCCGGTGGACCGTCCCGTCGCGGGGACCAGGCGCTGACAGCTGGTGGGTGTGGTGAGGACTTCCTGCAGCGCTCGTGGCCCCGGGGCCGCTGACTCCGATGCCAGGGCGCCCTGTGGGAAAGGGCGAGGGAGTCTACTTCGGCACCTGGGACGAGCCGCTCTGGGTCACCAGACGCTGCCTCCCTCAGCCTGGAGCTAGAGGACCCCTTGCCAGGCCCGGAGGGTGGGGGCAGCCCAGTCCACCACAGGCGCTGGGTGCGGGCTCCCCCTCGGGCTCCAGGAAGGCAGCCCAGGCTCCTGAGGAGCTGCCAGCACTGCAGCCTTGGCGGGTCCCAGGCTTCACGCCGGGGTCTGCGGGCGTCCCTGCTCTGGATGGTGTGGGAGAGTCCCTCCCGGCCAGCAGGTTGGGCGCCAGGCTGTCCCTGCCTCCCTCCTCCAGCTTCCTGGTCCCCGGGGGATCTGGCTGGCCTCAGGGCTGCCCGTTCTCCTTGGACAGGCATGCCCGGTCCAGTCCCTCTGTCCAGGTCTCACCACTGGCTGAGTGCCAGCACAGGTCATTTCTGCCCCCGACCCCCTTGGCCACCTCCACATGAGGAGCAGTGTGTACCAGGTGGTGTGCATGGTCCACCCCCGGGGCCTGGAGCAAGTTGAGGGGCCTGCCAGCGCTGGGCTGGCATGGCGGGCAGAGGCCTGGCTGAGGGAGGGGCTGCCGAGTCCCCTTCCCCCCCCCCCCCCAGCCTCTCTTTCGAGAGAGGGACATATCCCCCACTGGCCCTGCTGGGAGCTGGAGGCGGCTGGAGGAGGGGGAGCAGGCTGCTTCCCTGATGCCTCCCTGCCCTGCGGGGGCAGAGTCCCCACCCGCCAGCCCTGCCCCTGCAGTGAGGTGCCCGCCTCTGCAGGACAGTGACTCAGCAAATGTCACTGCACACCAAGGGCCTTGCTTTTATTCCAAGGGACAGGCCTCTTTTCTGGATGGACTTGGCCTGACATGTCCTCCCAGGCCTTGTCCCAGGGGATATGTGGGGGCAGCCTGGCAGAGTGACCCCACTGCAGAGGCCTCAGGGAGTCCACGAAAGGTGTCTCCGAGCCCCTCCTGGACCCGTGTGTGCCTGTCATGCAGCAGCGGCCCCGGTGTGCTCACTGGGAGGGCACGTGCAGGAGGTGGACGGCTGCCGCACACCCTGCAGGACTTGGGCCGTCTCCACGCTGAGTGGGGTCACCGCGGTGGGCAGGACGAGCAGGAGGCTGCAGGGGGGCAAGGATGGCCGTGCAGGGGATGGCGAGGGTCACAGAAGTCAAGCTTGACCCCAGTCCCACTCGAGAAGGGGCAGGAGGCCGTGGTAATGCTGACACCTGAGGCCTGCATGACCCGTGTTCCCTGGTGGGTACCCTGGGCCTCCATCGCCTCCATGGAGCCAGGTGCCAGTGTGGGACCTGAGGGGTGCAGCCTGCAGGACGGGCCGGTCTGCTTCAGTCCTGTGGGTGCATGATCCCTTCCCACGGACGTGTGGAGAGGCTGAGTAACAACCTGAGGGGCAGCGGCCGCACGGCCTGGGAAGCTGGGCCAGGGAGAGCATCCTGGCTCACGCAAGGCGAGTGCTTTCTGGGGACAGGAGTTCATTTCCTGATGCTCTGGCACATGGCGCCTCGGGGACGAGACTGCTCCTCCAAGGCTAGCCGGTTCAGAGACACAGCCAACAACTTCCAATGCAAACCGGCCAGTCCAGG